>VXBN01014231.1:0-15202 GCA_013397395.1 Sinosuthora webbiana | reverse complement strand
AAAAAAAAAAAAAAAAGAAAAAAAAACCACCACAACTGTATGTCCTGGCCAGATAACTACCTCTGGCTTAGCAAGGCAGAAAAGATTAAATACTTGCTGATCTGCGAAAAGTGAAAAGAAAGGAGAAACTAAAATGTTATCTTGACAGCACCCTTCCTCCAGCTATGTGTTAATCAGTGAGACCAAGCAGACAATCACTTAGTGCTACAAAGAAGACAAGCTTGGCATTTGGCCAAGACATTCTAATCACAGGCTAGATCAGACTTTCTCTAAAAGCCAACATCTTTTATTTCCAGTCAGACAGAAAGCCATGTATCCTTGCCTAAAATGGGTTCTATGCTCTGGAGACATAGACAAACAAATGGAGCCTATGGACCCTAAGGAATCATAAAAGCAAATATCAGATTTAAGCTGAAGGAAGATCCAGAGGAAAGAATCCAAAAGGTTGACTAAGCTGTGGCAATGCATAGAGAAGAAGGAAACAAAAATTAAAACACTGTTGAAAGGTAAGGAATGAAGTAAAAAGGAAGAGAGAAAGAATGAAGGTTAAAGGATTGTGGGACGGGCCATCTGAAGGACTCTTGATAGAGTGGGATGGGGAGGAGCAAATAGAGAGGGAGAAGCAAGGAAATAGGGAGGAGATGGGATAAACAAGGGAAAACTACATAACAGATGGACCTTTGGATTTTCCACTCTGATCCGTCATCTTGCACTGATCTGACTGAACAGCTTTCTGAAAAGACTTTGTAGTGTGCATGAGGGAGTGTGGCTGTATTGGTCTTCAGCATCCCCAGTCAGCTGCTAAAGCTCTTTTCACAGTTTCAGAAAGAGAGGAGATCAAATGCGAATGTGGGTCATGGAAAGTGTGAAAAGACAGTTCATTTCCAAGTCTGAACAGAAGACATAATCTTTCTTTCAACTACCTAAAAGGTTGTAAATTTAAATGTATTTTTGTTGCTCATACTTAGTAAAACTGCAGGTGTATTAATCCCTTATTTTTTTTCATGTCTAATAGTGGCAGCAGAAAGACAAGTGCATGTAAAAATATTTTCTGCAGGATTGATTTTGATGAAGGTCCAGAGTATTTGCCATTAGCCAAAAATCAGACCTTAATAGCAAGTAAAAAAAATTGAGTTTGTCAGCAGAGCAAAGAGATGTAAGAATAACTTCCTTCAAACCTGACGACCACTGCCATGTTAAACACCTTGTTTCATTGACAAGTTCTGTAACTTGATAAATACTGTATCTTGAGTCTTCTTATTGGCAACATTTTTTTTTATTTCGACAGTCTTTTTTTCATTTCTTGCCCCTGTGAATTCACTATTACCCATATAAGCTTACTGAAGAAGTTTTTTAGTCCTTCATCTCATTTACAATTAAGCCTAAATCATGATTTAAGCTTGAAAAGCATCAGGGGCACCATTACACCTTAGCTTAACCTAGGTTTGCTTCAGGTGGGACACACTTTAAATGAGAGGTGCATAAACTTAGAGAACGATTGAGTAAACGTGTGGAGCAAATTTCAGAGGTCTACATGGGAAGATGGACCTCAGAGCAAGATAGAGTGACTGAACAAGTTTTTTTGACAGGTGGATAATTTAAAGTAAACAGATGTCGAACAGCATATATCTTCAAAGAAGTCTGCCTGAAATATTTCCTCAATATCTGTAAGAAAAAAATACCCACAGTTGTAAATCAGTCACCAGACTATGCACAAGTCCTGAATAAAACCTTCCAAACATACCTGAATTTGTAATAAGACCTACTTAATTGTATTATGACACACAGCCCACCAAAACCAGAAAAGGTGCCACCAGACTAGGCATCATCATCAAATCATTAAGGTTGGAAAAGCCCTCTGAAATAAAGGAGTCAACCATTAACTCAGTACTGCCAAGTCCACCACTATGGCATGTCCCTAGGTAGCATAGCTACACAGGTTTTGAACACTTTCAGGGACAGTTATTTCACTATTTCCCTGAGGCACCTGTTTCAGTGCTTGTCCACCTTTTCAGTGAGGCAATTTTTCCTAATATCCAAACTAAACTTCCGCTGGTGTAGCTTGAGGGCATTTCCTCTTGTCCCATCACTTGTTAATTGGGAGAAGAGCCAAACCCTCACCTGGCTACACCTTCTTGTCAGGTCGTTGTATGGAGTGATAGGGTCTCCCTTGAGCCTCTCTTTCTCCAGGTCAAACACCTCCAGCTCCCTCAGGTACACCTCATCAGACTCGTCCTCCAGAGTCTTCTTCCCCAGCTAGGTTGCCCTTTCAGCACCTAAAGCCAGAGTTCAATAAAACAATGAACAAAGCTAAACAGACACTCAACATTCTGCCTGAAATACTAACTTTGATTTTAAGCATAATAATTAATTATATTTATTATTAAAAATTGTGGAGGATGCCTTTTACATCCATGTTAAAAAATAAAGTAACATGTTTTAATTAAGAAAATTATGAAAAATGGTTTTGTCCTGCACAGAGAAATAATTCTTAGCAAAAAGTAAACAACAGCAAGGTGATCAGATAATAATCCCAATAAGAAAAATCTAGAATAGCAAAAATTCTTACTGTCAGTAGATCGAATTTTGAAGACAAGAGAGACATCAAAGTCATGAGTACATTATGCATTGATCAAATAAATGTTAAGTAACAGGGCATCTAAAGTAAAGTAAAGCAAGTAAAACCTGGGAGAACTTACCATAAAAGTAGTGTCACAACTAACAGTGTCAAAACCAGGAGAGCCACTGAAAATAACTCCCATACATACAGAAAAAGCAGCCCTTCCACCCAAACACCTTAGCTGCCAAAATCAAGGCAAATATAAGATACAAAAGTAATTTTTTTTTTCCCGATAAAACCTTGAAGGTGCTATTCAGGTTAACAACTGTATAACCCATCACTTGACAACAGGCCCCCTGGTCTGTTGTTTGATAGTTATTGATAGCCAAAGGGTCTGTGGTAGATTCTTTCTTGCTCTTTGGGTGTTATTTGCCTGGTTCTTTTCAATGTTATCTTATTGTAATAGGTGTACTGTATAAAATTCGCATATTAAAATTGTATGTGGAAAATTATACATTGGAATTAAAAAACCTGGATTATTGGAGACAGTCAGAGGGCGTCTCCAAGAACTCCAAAGTTTTTTTTTAGTTTGGACATGCCACCACGACATTTGCAACATAACAGAGGAGATAACGTGAAAATGGCTCATTAATCAGGGGCGGGCCACATCTTCGCAGCCACTCAAGGATCTGATATTGATCACGATGGAAAATCTAGCAGATGACTTCATCAAGTGCCCCAACAGAAGATTCAGTGACTCTTTTTGAACTTNTTTGGACTTCTTTACAATTCTTCAGGAAATCCTTTCAAAAACATCCCTCGAGGAATGAAAGACATTGCAGCAGTCGTGCCTTTTGCATGAAGTTGTGCTTTTTGTACGAAATTGTGTTCTTTGCAGCAGTGGCGCTTTTGCCTCAGGGCAGAAAAACCGTATAAAGTTCCTACCCTAAGACTCTGAATTTGTGGGCAAGATTGGAAGGCACCCTTGCTGCTGTCCCACTGCCCACCCAATATTCGATCAATGTTGTCCTGATTTATCGTGCCGTTTCAAAATTGATTTTTGAAATTGCTAAATAAATCTTTGGATTTTGAATTGGCTCGTGATCATTTATAACATTATCATACAGATGTTTTAGCCATTTTTTCAAGTACTTTCAATCAATATTAGCTATTTGTCTGTTGTCAGTTGGTTACAGAAATAAAGGTATTAGTTACTATTAGACAACTACAATTACTTCTGCAAAAGTTGATGTTGGAATACACAGCACATAGTTTCTATTTTAATATTTTGCGTAAACCTAAGCTATCAAATATATTTATCACACTAAAATATACAATCCACAGGGATAAGGGTATTAACCATAAAAGGCTGACAAATTATACTATATCAAAAGCAGTTAAAAAGAGATTACGAACAGTAATATATCAAAATAATTTGCAAAAGCCAATATATAACAGCGAAAGCCAACAACTACATAGGTATTTATAACAATAAGGTCCCAGTCCAGTGCTTGCTCTTACGAGCAAAGCCTCACTCACGGTAGGAGAAGCAGTAGAAAGGCTGAATTCCGTGGTGGCAGCGAATTCTCCCCACAGTGACAGCAGCACCCTGTCCTCCTCCAGTCCCAAGAGCAAGAGGAGCTCAGCCCAGCCCCTCACACCCCAGCCAAAAATGTGGCGGTATCTCTGCCCTTCCCAAGAGAAAGCTCCCCCCGCTCCACCCCCGGCTAAGAGCGCAGCCAGCTGCACCCCTCCCCCTCAGCTACATCTTTTGTCTCTCAAGTATCGTTGTTACCATCTCTTAGGCAACAAATGGGAGAAAATTCCTCGAGAGAAAGAAAGGGGAATTAACAAAAACAAACAAGCAAAAACCAAAACCAAAACCAACCAAACAAACAAAAAAAAACCACCACAGAAAAATCCTAACCTCCAACACTGCATCGTAATGCCTACCTGTTTTCTAATGCTTGCACTGCAGTCCAATAAAGCAGAAGTGTTACAAGTAGTGGAACAGAAATAAGTCACAAAGTATTGTTATAAATGTGATGGCAAAATCAGGTTAATATTAAAAGCAATTTATTAGAAAAACAATCCCAATCACCAACAACGAGAAAAAAACCACGATAAAGAGGGGGTGCAGCGCTGGGTGGACCGGGTTCTGTTTCCCGAAGGTACAGAGCTCCCAGATCCACGAAGTGAGAGCTGCAGCTAGGGGTTTTTATAGGGCTTTTCATGTCCTGAGGCAAAACGCGCAGGAGGAATAGTTCAACAAAGAGTCCCAATACGGAGTTGAGTAGATTTCCTGGAGTTGAGTAGATTTCCTGGAAATGTCGAGCTGTGTCAATAGCGAGATGGAAGAAGTCTTTCACATGCGATTGCTTCTCGACAGTTCCTGACTGTATCAGTGGGTGGACTCCAGGTGTGAAGTGTCCTGGCCGGGCGTGATACTGATCAGTATCTCGGCTGGCCAACTTCTTTGTCCTGCTTGATAGCTTGTGTCCTGCTCTTTGTCTCATCCTGATAAGTGGCGACAGCGCTGGCAGCTGCTTTTCTGGGGAAAAATCTTTAAACCGGCTACTTTGTATATTTTTATATTTACTTCAATAAAACATATATCTTTGTATTTCTTTCCGCGATTTTTTATTCACTGCCATATTTATCACAGTATTGTTCGGGTTTTTTCCTTTTGTTTCTTTTTCCTCATGGAATTTTGTCCCATAAGTTGCTAGATCTGTACTTAAGAGAGACAAAAGGTATTGCCCTGGGAAGGGAGTGGCTGGCTACTCTCTTATCTGAGATTTTCCCTTGGAGAGGCAGAGATATGTGGAGAATTGGGCTGGGAAAAGAAGGGGCTGGGGCAGCTCTTAGCTCTCTTGCTCTCTTGGCATTCAGAGGGGAAGGAGTGCACTGCAAAGTCGCTGTGGGAAGAATTCACCACCATTGCGGGGTTCTCTCTGCTGCTGCCTTCTACCATGAGTGGAGCTCTGCTCATAAGAGTGGACGTTGCGCTGGGACCTTATTAACACTGTGGTGAATGTTTTAAGATTAATTCGTGTTTTCTTTTTTTATAATATACTTTATAAGCCTGTGTAGTAGATATTTGAAAGTTAGTTTGTGTTTTACAATATAACATCACATTCTTAAGCCTAAGGAATGTGGGGTTCCTGGAAGACATTCCTCTGCCAAGAAGCAGAAAATCACCCATCTTCGAAAGAAGGGAGACTACCACTCATGGGTGATGGAGCTGAGCATTGCCAGCAGCGATCATCGGCCAAGCGCTCAGCACCCCATATCCATCATCCCAATCTCATCAAGGACATACATCTCAATACCTGGTCCCAGCAAACCCAGACATAAGCTTATGTGTCCTTGAAAAGACTATTCACTGAACTTGCAACCAGAAAAGAAACCAGACGAATATGAATCAAAGACCATATACACAAAGAACCGATGAAGTAATCCATTGCACAAGCCCAAAAACTGTATAAAAACAAACCCTGCACACTCCAAATTTGTAAACCAAAGAGGAATTCTGTGCCACAGGGGCAGAATCTGCAGTTCACCCAGTGCTGATTCCCGGGATCAGAATTGTACTTTGATTGTAGTTTTATCGGAGGTTTTCTATTTGTAAATTATTAATAAATTTTAATTAATATTTTATTTTATGTATTGGTTAATCATTTATAACAACACCCTACCTCACCAAACAAAAGAACTTTCACCTTCTGCTCCAGTGGCTCAGGGGAAAATCCCAGGATCCCGACCCCTTGCCCTGCTGGGGAGCCAGGCTGCCCCTGCCCCGCCCCTGCCGGGTTTTTTTGCCCCTGCTCTGAGTTTTCTTTGGTACACTGTACCCCTGCACCCCCTGCCTGCTGGATGCCCCTGCAGCTTCAGCTACAGCTGCGGAGATTCTGATACATTTCATCTGCCACTATGCGACTTTGTTCATACCTGCTTTCCCAGTTTGCAACTCTGAGGTTCCTCCTATAGCTTCTTTTGCTATCCAAAGGGGACAGCGGGATTGGCTGCCTTTGGGGCTTCGTAAAGGAGACCCCTCCTCCATCTCTTTCTGCTGGATGTGTCCGCCATCATCCACCTGGGGAAAGATGGCCCGACCCGCGCCACAGCGCCCCCTGCAGCCGCGGAGAAGTCATTGCACCTGCCCTGCCCAGCTGGGGAGCCACCAGCGCCCCTGGCGGCTGTGACTGCAACTGCACCAAAGGGGAAGGTGCTTCCAGAGTGAGAGGAGACTGTTTATTGGGTTTTCTGTTCTTGTTAGTTGTTGTTACCATTGCTGTTGTTTGTTTGCTTTGTTGTACATACACACAGAATAAAGAATTGTTATTCCTTTTCTCATATGTTTGCCTGAAAGCCCCTAATTTCAAAATTATAATAATTCAGAGGGAAAGGGGTCATATTTTCAATTCCAAGGGAGGCTCCTGCCTTCCTTAGCACACCTGTCTTTCAAACAAGACAGCTATGCAAAAGAGAAAAGAAATTACACAGTCAGTAAATATTTGCTAAGAATATTTCTTCCCTTTTTGAGAAAGCAGAACTAAAATAATTTAAATATTTTTAAAAATTAATTCTTAAAAATCCTTTAAAATTCTTCACTTCCTAAAGGCTTAAAATTCTCTTGAAACCAATAAATCTCCAGGAAAACTGGGGGGGAAAACAAACAAACAAACAAAAACAAACAAAAAAACAACCCCCCCCTTCTGTCATTTTACTTCCTTCACTCCAATTATTCTATATATTACTGCATGGGTCAGTGGAAGGTCTTTAGAGGACATAAAACCTAATTCAATATCCTTGTCCAAACCATCTCTGCATGTACAAAATCAACAACAAAACCACGAAAGTTTCCCGAAATAAGCAAATAAACCAATTGCAGTGCTTTGGCTTTAATTAGCACTAAGTATTTTCCAGACACTGATTTATCACTGTTGCCCTAACAGCACCCCTTTAAGTTCAGGAGGTTACTTTGTGCAGATTATGCAGAATTTGAGTGAGAAATAAAGGTTTTCATTGATGTTGCTGGACATCTCCAGCTATAAGATACCAGGAGTTTTATACCACAGTAGTAAATCCTAACATAGTCCACTGGGCATTTGTGTCAAATTGCATGATGATATTTAGGTTGGACAGCATGTAATTGTAGGTACTCTCAGAGGAGAAAGCAAGCATTTTCAGGAACCTGAGGTGACTAAGGAAATGCAAGGAAGTGCACATAAAAGTGCAAGGAACAATGTGTTATAAGGAAATTAATAGCCACAGGCAAGCTTGGAGAGATGCATTTCTCCCATAATCTCTGTTGGCTTCACTATATTTATGAGAACAAACACGAGTGAGGGAACAAGAGGCAAAGAAAAATTGTGCCAGAGTAACTTGGCTTTCCACCCTCCTGCACCTTGATGTGCACAGATGGAATTACTGGGTGCACATGCAATGTGATTGATTCCACAATGCCCTCAGGCCAAGGGGGCAAAAGCACAAAGCTGTGAAGCTGGAGACAGATGGGAAGAGGCTTTAGTGAACAGCTGCATACAGGCATCTTATTTAATTCCTCAGATAACAATAGTTTGTCAATGTTACCTTACCAGTTATTGTTGAGCAACTCAGGCCCAAAATACATCCAAATGAGGAATTTTCATGTACATAATAATTTAAACCTATTTTGCATGAGTCAAAATGGAGCACTAAAGAGTGAAACAGAGGAGGCAATTTCCCTCACATTCCTGCAGGTATGTTAAAAATAAGTGGGTGAATCCAAACTCAGCAGGTACGTCTGCAAGTCCTGTGTCAAAGCCAAACATAAAGGAAAATCCAATCTAAGGAAATGAAGCTTTATAAATGATTGGTATCCCTAAACATGAAAAATATCTCAAGATTTTGACACATCTCTGCTCTCTCTCCTACTAGACTGCTTATGAACCTAGGCTTCTTAGATCAACAGCTAAAGATGCCAGGACCCAAACAGTCTAGCATTTCAGTATCCGCACCTCTAATCCTTACATCCGAGTGGCATTGGAACTCCAGTCAGAGTAAGGGTTTCAGACCTTCCCAACTTCTTCCCCTATGGATGTAGGCAAGGAGATCTTTAAAGTCAGAGACATGTTTTCTATTTTTCCCCAGAAAAATAAGGAGATTAAGATTTTCAAAACCAACCCAAAACTTTCTTCAGCTCTTTGCTTGCAAAGCAGATTCCAGATGTTGTGCTATACTGTACTGAAGCACAATGTAAGCATTTTCAGGGTGTCAGAATTTCCCCAGCACAAAAATGCTGAGTTTTTAGTTGCTCTCCTGGCAGCTCATTTTCAGGTCTGATGCTTTTTTCTGTTTAAAGAAGCACGTTTTCACAAATACACAGTTGTCTTTTTCAATTGGGGTAGTGGAAAACAGCTTATGTGCAGATATTCTGTGTCAAAACCAGCAGTATATTTTTCTGAATACTGTTTTAAAATAATTAATCTAAAGCTTTTCTATTAACATTAATGAACATTGTTCATTTAAATACCCTGTAAAGAGAACAGAGAATGGACATTATCAGTGTATGAATAGTCAGCAAGTCTTGTAAATTGAAGAAGCCCTGAGGAAAATTCATATTCTAAATGAGTCAGTGTGTGATTGAAAGTGACACATCAAGGAAGCACATTCCATTTTATGCTGTTTGTGATGGATTACACTTTGTTTGCCTGTGATTCTGTGTTTTCATTGTTAGCAAGTATGCATCTGCTGCTTCAGCACTCCAAGGTACCAGCTTCAATTACTGTAAAATTAAGATATTTATGTCTACTATGCCAATACAATGGGGAAAAATTATAATATAGGTCAGTTCATATCTCATTAAATCAGAGGTATGTGCTTTTAAAAGGCAAAAATTTCTTTTATTAACACAAATACTGTAAATATCCCCTCTCCGCCCCTACACACATATTGAAGTCGTGTGTGTCTTTGGTTATGGTAGAGGCTAGGAACTAGGGGTACAATAGAATGTATTCTGCTAAATTTGGTGCCAGGCTGCCATTAATAAAAGGAATAACACTTTGAAACAACAACAGGTCATGTCTTCTCAGTTTTGGAGCTGCCATCATTTTTGCAGTCCTAGTCTTGAAGAGTACTCATGAGAAATTAAGCAGTGCTGTGCCTTGTCCACATATAGGCTTGTGTTTATGGAAGATCTTTTTACCCCTCTTTAAGCCTTTGCTAGATTTTAGTAGTTGATGAAATAATAGACAGTTCTGCATTAAAATGTGTCTCTAGTCTGCAAAATTCCCATCTGGGCTTAATGTCACCCAGACTTAGCTTCCCACTCCTTCCACTGCTCTCCTTTCTTTCATCCTCATCACACCAACACAGTCACAGACCCAAAGGACACCATCCTTAAACAAGTAGGGGAACAGGGAACAAACATCCACTCATCACCTCTGAATCTTTCCTTCAGACTCATTGATATTTCAGCTATCTATGGTCAGTATCTTCACATCTTGATTTAGTAAAAGACAGACACTGCTTGTCAGTGAGCTCACTTACTGAGTATACTGAGTTCTTTGAAGTCTGCATGATAAAACCTCAAACCCTGAATGAGGCATCATAGATGTATGAAAACAGTACATCCCATTTAATACCCTCATGTAAAATGCCTTACATCTATTTTGTTTCCTCAAAATGATGTTTAACACACATTCAAACACACATTTCAAAATTATATCTCAAGTTCCTGTACAATCCCTTTTTGAAATCTTTCCCAGAAAAGGGTGGAAAAATCCTGGAGTTATATATACATTACTATAAATATTATTATCAGTACCAGTACAGTCACCGTAACTGTCAGTACACACGGCATGCAGTTTGCTAAACTTTATGACTGAAGAAACCTTGCAGAGAAACTGCTAGAAAAGAACAGCTAAACTTGGCAACAGAGCATAACCTGAGTTGCCATTTAGTGCATTAGCAGTTGATGCAGATAAGTTCAGAAAAGAGATGACTCTATCCAGTTTTCTGACTCACCAGCTCACCATAAGAGAGTCATATGTTTACTGCCCTCATTAAAAAAAGAAAATATCTTTAAGTGGTTAGAAATACTTTGACTTCCTTTGCATTCACTGTGATACTGGTTTTGTTGTCTCTCCTCAACTTCAAATACCACTAATTACCTCTAAGTACTTCCATTGGCAGGAATAACTGTACATCACAGATTGAGCCTGTCATCAAGGAACTGTAAAATCAGGGATCTGATCAAGAATGAGGATTCTGGAGAAATTTCTCTCTTAAGATTTAAACATGATACGTGTTGACCATTTCATACACTCATCAGTACCTAATGTAGTCAAGAGCACATCTAGCATAATGTTTCCCACAGGATCTCTATTATCTCACCAGAATTAATCTCATTTACATAAAAACCCTGCTGTCTCTTCCTCTCTACTGCTACTTCAGAAAACCAGTGAAGAAATCATTAATACAAGCTATTTCCCTAAGACTAACTGATAAAGGCAGGAAGTATGAAGAATGCAAATGTCACTCCTGAAGAGCTCTTGGGAGATACGCTCATCCAAGAGCTACCTGAACAGAATGCTGAGACCCTGAGCTTCTCTCAAACAACACTGTCAGCAGAATTACAGAGAAGCAATCCATACAAAGCCCATGAGATGAGGTCCAGAGATTAAATTATTAAATCTCATATGCTATTCCTGAAAAATATATGAGAAGACACACATCTTCTCTGCAAAGGCAGAGTTCTACACATTTATTAGTGGGTTTAATATAGCTCTCTGACAGCTGTGCAGGTGTTGCAAATTTCCTAAAATATGGCTT
This sequence comes from Sinosuthora webbiana, assembly GCA_013397395.1. Taxonomy (NCBI): domain Eukaryota; kingdom Metazoa; phylum Chordata; class Aves; order Passeriformes; family Sylviidae; genus Sinosuthora; species Sinosuthora webbiana. Next base: position 3,825 of record VXBN01014231.1, on the reverse strand, counting down.
CTTAGCTAATCCTACTGCTGTGAACTATGGCACAGTGGCTGAGCTAGTGAATGTTTCCACAAGAATAAAGGAAGGAAAACAGTGCAAAAACTTTGGAGTCCTTACTGGATGAAAATAAATGATGTACAGCCTGTATCAATCCACAATCAGACTTCCAGACCTGCGGCTCCCAGAAATGTGTTTAGAAAGGGGATATACCTTCTAGGGACATAACTGTGTAATGGTAGCAAGAGAATGGCAAATTTGATTTCTCAGAGAAGGTACTACATTTTCCCCAAGAACTGGAAAATATACAAGGAAGTGCTGAGTGCTGAAGTTGCTTGAATTTCTTTCTATATTTATTTAATTACTTACATCTTTTTTTAGAATTTAGGTTGTGTGCTTTAAGCAGACTTCAAAATACTTGCAGTGAGGTATATGTGGAAATCATACCTGTTTCACGGATTTTACCTTTAATTTGTGACTATTGAGTTCAACTCTATATGAACATAATGGGACAGTGGGTTATTGTTTGGTTTGGTTCTGACTATGTGGTCACAATTACCTTCTTATTTTAGTCATTATCTCCAGAGAGTATCATAAAAAGGTTTTTTTAAAGGACAGAAAATTACTACAGGTCAAAATGTTTCACTGTTCATTTGAGAGAGAGAGAGAGAGAGAGAAACAGAAACAGAGAGAGGGAGAAGGCAGATCAACACCACAAATTCATTTTGGAGGAATGTGTATTACCACAAGAAAATGGCTCATTTTCTTCTGTGCCATCCAGTCTTTGGTTAAGGAATCATATCATGTACCACGGACGTGTTGCTTACATTGGAGATGAACGTCTCGGCCATCTCTCTGTTCTAATTTTTTTTTTTTTTTTTTTTACCATAAACAGAAATACAGCAGTTAGGAAATTTCCAGCATTTTTTTCTGAACTGCCAAGCCAGAATCCCCTGATCTTAAAGGCCATTGGATGACAAAAGATTATGGTGCAAGAAAGATCAGAACAATGTGCCCTGGCCTTAAAATGGTCTAAGATAAAAATCAGTAACAAATGATCTCTGCAACTTTTCAGAGAGTAAACCATTCTACCTGTTGCCTCAAGTCCACAGTATAACAATGACTTTCTAGTTTCCTTTGTTACTCTTACACCTTCTAAAATTAATAGAATTTCCATATATAGTTTCCACCATAATTTCCTTCTTCCTTGTTTCACAACCCATATAAACTTGGTCAAAACAGTCAGACAAAGATACAAAAGAAGAACTTGTTTGTGACCTTGGAAGACACAGAAAATTATGGTGTTCATGTTTTTTTCCTTTTTACATTTGCTGGCTATAATTAATTGTAGCAAGGAATACATTTAACATTAGATTTTGGAGGAAGTTATATTTTTTTAATCTTCATGTTTTATTTCCCATTATAGGAGACCAGGAACTTTTGAGGTGCTGTATACAATAGTCCTGTAAAAATAAAGCTTAAGGAGAACATATGGGTTTCAAGGAAGAAGCAGATAACTGATACTTGCATGCAACTAATTCAATCAAAATCCACACAGGCCTGAAAATGAGTGTCTAAAATTTGAATGGCATATGAGGCTACTGAGGTAACATCTTATTTATAATGTCATTGTCTTGTTCCCCTTTGAGCTGAAATAAGCGGGGCGGGGGTGGAAGGAAGTGGCACATTTTGAAAGAAAGATTTTCTGATATTGCATTAGCAACTACCCTTTTCATTTAGCATTTTTCTTTCAAATGCTTAATATTGATATTTTTATACATAACCCAGTACACCAATCACATGTGGAAAGCTTTGTTCATAACTGCAATGACTTCTGTATTCTACCAGAGAAGATGAATATTGATGTCACTGCCTTGAGAATATATAATGAAATAAAACACTCTGCTGTACAGGACAGATTGTCATTGTTCACCAGCCTCACTCAGTTTGAACAATGCCTGTTAGAATATTTGAGTGATTTTCTTACTAAGAAATGGAATTTTTACAGGGACATCACTCTGTAAGCACATGTTTTCCTTTTGTGACATGAACAGGGACATGAATAATTCTCTGCAGAATTAATTTTTAGCTTTGCAGCATGCTGCAGACTAATACCACAGTAAATAGAGAAATATGTGGAAAAAGCCATTAAGCAACATGATTCTGGGATGTTTTCTGTGCTTTCTGAGGTTTACAAATGATAAGTGTTGGCTTTAATTGCAATATTTAAGTTCAATAGAGTTCAATTGCAATATTTAAGCTTAAATACCTGAAGCAACTTTAAAAGATTGTGACTTCGTATTATTAATAATATTATTATTAGTTATATAGCAGCAAATTAGTTGCTTATCACAATACTGATGACAGAAGTAAGTAGCAAACAGCAACTAAAGCCTGTGATTTTATGAATAGTGATCATTTAACTACATACAAAAAAATTTAAAAATCAAGAGGTGTACAAGGAGTTTTCCATTTTCTTGATCAAATGATATGACTCATTGTGGATGGTGAAGAATATTGTGGATGTTAATCAGCTGCTCTTCAGGAAAACCATGGGCAGAAATGAAGGCTAATTTAAAAGGGTTTAGGGCAAACCAGCATTCGCATAGAAAATGGAGAGCTGGACACGAGAGACACAAGGAAGAGGAAAGACCCTCTAATTTTCTCATTCAGTCCAATCTCATGCAGGAAACAGAGCAAGAGAAGTTTGGGATTTATTGGCTAACAAAAAAAGTGGAGCTCCCAACCTATAACTACACATCATGGTTTGAAGGAATCCCAGAATTTTTCATCTTCCAGTCTGAAAATGTTGGTTCCTCTCCTACCTTTCCTTTTTTCCTAGATCTTGGGCAACTGGAGTCCCAGATGTTTAAATTCTAGATTATTTTTTCTATTATTCATGGTGACTGTATGTCTTGGGTTACAGTGTAAGATGTAAGCAAAAGTATGTATTCTATTACCATGTACATAAGATTTAAAATAGGTGGGACAGCGTTCTTTATCTTCTCCATGACTCAGCCCTGATAACACCCTCTGGGAAAGCAGCAGCCACTTTGTGGGGGGCCATCTCCATAACGGGCCATCAAGGTCTTACTGCATGACTCACACAATTACATCATCCCATGTTGATATGCCCCATCCTGAGAGGAAGAACTGAACATGTCCTACCTGTCTATAATCTGAGCATTGGAACACCATGGTAGCACTACTACTGGATTCTCAGAGAACAAGAGCTTGGTAACCACAATTGGACCTCCACAGAAGGACCAGAACTTTCTCCAGGGTCACTGCTTTGAAGAAACCACATCCATCACTCCAACAAGACTGTAGCCATCATTTAATCAGACTGTTACCACCACCCTGACCAACAGGGTGTCAGGTCATATTCTGACTTTGTCAGTTTAAGCCAGTGTTTCTGTACTATTACCTTTATTTTAATTTTCCTATTAAATTTTAGTTCTGACTTGGAATCTCTCACTGGTTTGCTTTCAAACTAGTACACTGTAGCAGATAAAGACAATGAAGTGGTAAAAGTCAGTTGTTTTGGATAAGCCATCTGGTATTCATGAAGCTGCCTTCTTAAATATGGACTACCCTCCCTCAGACCAGTGAAAACCATTCCACTTGCTTGACTTAAGCAATGATCAGCTGTAGAGTAACATCAGGTCCATGTAATATTACACTTCCAAATCTGTAATCACTGGAAAACACAACAGATTATGCTGTTCAAGCAGTTCTTGCCCTGAAACATCTCAGTTTATTAGAGGTCTCAATTTATTAGGTCTTTCTAATATTAGGTGCAAGAGCAGGTAAATCGCATATCGGCGATGATGGAGAGAC
>VXBN01014230.1:62786-87371 GCA_013397395.1 Sinosuthora webbiana | reverse complement strand
AACAAGCTTAACCCCCAACACCATGTGACCAGGTTTCCTACACTGGTTAAAATTAATGTTAATATTCTTCTGTCCTTGGAATGTCCCCATTAGAATGGGCTTGCAGAGACACGTGTTATGAGAATTAGATCCAACCTTAGCACAGGCATATATCAGTTCATTTAGTGATGGATTTTCATGAGGTAGCAGTTCAATGGCCTTTCAATGACAGTTCTCATTGGCATTGTCCTTTGCGAGTTGTAAAATTAGATGATTTCTGGCCTCAAAATTAACCATTTGTTTTTCCCTAGCATCTTGTAATCTCTCTATAAACTGTAGATATGGTTCTCTGACTCTTTGTCTGATTTTGGAATATGTTCCGGTTGGGATTACATATTAGTTACCTCTAAGCAGTGCCTAGAATCCCAGTTCTTTAGCCTGTGCCCATATTAAGGGATGCAATCTAGCCTGGAGTTGAAGATCCCCCACTGGTGGTAATCCCAGAAATTGACAGACCCCTGCCTCATAACATGGGTCTTCTTGTGGAACGTTTATCTTTTTTAACTCCTGTTTTTCAGGACTGCTTCTCCACGTAGTTTTGAACACCGTATGTGGGACTGTTGCAAACATTAATTTCGCAAGCTGCTTTATATCAAAAGGAGTTACCTCCTTGGTGGTTAGGAATTATAGCATATTAGCATCAGGAGTAGAACCCAAACCATGCTTGGCCACTAGCTGACACAGTCCAGAAAGAACTGGAAGAGGCTGTACTTGTCAGGAGTAGTTCCATTGCCTCTTATTATTGCATAAATGGCAACTGTTCCATCCTCAGGCTCCCAGGCCCCTGACATGGGTACATCAATGAGTTCTTCCCCCTCATAGTCCCCACTCATGATAGCCGCCTGTTTTACTTTTTGCCAGATGCTCACAGGATTGGGCAGGGCTGTCAGTAGTGCAACGATGGTGGCAATATTGTGGTTTTCCACAGGAGGATAGTGGCTCTGGCTTTTTCTGCTGGTCTGCCTTGCATCCCTTGTTGGTATACATTCCAGGGACAGCTCCAGCTCTGGTAAAAGGGGAGCACTCGCGGCAGAGGCAGCAGTAATTCCAGGGTCTCTGGGTCTGCTGTTACTTCTGGGTATTACATCTCCAGGAACTGCTGGTGACACATTCCCCAGACCCGCCAACAGAGGCTGGCTTGGAGGTGCAGGCATGTCCCATGGACACTGGGTCGGAGGCACGGGCATATCGCATGGAGGCTGAGTCAGGGTGCAGGCACACCCCACAGAGGCTGGGTTGGAGGCAGAGCCACACCCGCAGAGGCGAGTGGGAGGCGTGGTCTTGGAGCTGGCCCCCACAGTCTCAGGAGGAGGCGGTCCTGACATGCGTGTGGTAGGAGAGGGTGCGTGTGGTCCTAGCGCACGCTGACCTGGGGGCTGTGCAGGCATGGTTGGAGCTGTAAGGCGCTCTGTTGCCACGGGAATCACGCAGCCCATACAGCTGGGCACAGTAACAGAATGCCCGCTTTTTACAGGGGGACAGCATGGCTCTGCCACAGAAGTGGCTAATAGCTGAGGCACCTGGCAGGAGCTAGGTGCCGCCTTAGAATGGCTGGGTGTGGTACCAGGAGTCCTGGCAGATAGGGCAAAGTGCGGCGCAGCAAAGCACAGAGCGGCCGGCACAGCTAGGCAATAGCGCGGCAGCAGCCGCCAAGCGCCTGGCAACAGCCAGCAGCAGTTGCTGGCGGTGGGCGTGGCCCTGCAGCAGTTCTGCAGTTGCTGGCGGTAGGCGTGGGTCTGCAGCAGCCATACATATTGCAGCTGCTGAGCATGGTCTCGCAGCTGCTGGGGGTAGTCTCAGGGGTTTCTGCTGGCCTAGCCAGACACGGGGTGGCAGAGCACGGAGCAGTAAAATGGCTGGTTGCAATTTTAGGGATCTGGGCAGACGCAGCACAGCAGGGTTTGGCTGTGATGCGTTCTGCCAGCAGTGCATCCCCTTCTGGGACAGTGGCAAGGTCCTGGCATGCTCTACTGCGGAGATGTATCAGGAGGGGGTGGCAGCGAGATCGCAGGCAGTTTCGCAGCACGCTGTGACTTCTCCTCCTGTCCTCCTCTCCCACTTACCTTGTGCGGCGTCTGCACCCCCCAATCGCCTCCCCCAACACCGTAGTTTCGCCACTCACCTCGGCAGGTGGCGCCAGTGGAGATCCCTCTGCCGTCCTTGTGTCCCGCACTCTCTTCAGCTGTTTTAATAAATTCATTATGAGCCTCCAGGGTTTTATAATATTAATGATGGTCTCTTCTCCTGTCGAGGCTATTGAAAGGGTATGTTGGCCAGCCTGCTCCCACGTTTTTACATCTAAGGGGGCTCCTTCAGACACGTCCAGTCCCTGGCTCTCATACCACATTATTAGGGCCACTAAAGCCCGTTTGTCATACTTTTCCCATCTATTTTTTAAAACAAGTGTCCATACCTGTAGGAGGGAGTCATCTGGTGCTGAAGACTGTTGTCCCCATGTTCCTGGCATTGTCTCTAATCCATAAAGGAGAGTCTAAGACACATGCTGCTTTTCCCACCGTTCCTCTTTGCTGCCCACAGCACTCTCTGCCACCTGCAGCTCTCTTCACTGCCACAGCACTCTTTGCTTCCCGCAGTTTTTCTGCCACCTGCAACTTTCTGCCCGCAGCTTTCTCTACTGCCCGCAGCTCTCTGCTGCCCACAACTCTCTGCCCACGGCTTTCTCTACTGCATCTCTCGGTGCCTGCAGTTTCTTCTGCTGAAATGGGGGCGGAAAGAACTCCACAACTAATAATAGTTGTTAGAGAGGTATGTATTTAATTGACGTCGAGATGCACGGCGCATGAACACCAGAGAGCTTGCCTCCCTTATTATTCCCCTGAGGTTTTACATATGCATAACATTGCACAATCCACCTCATTCATATACATCTTATGGCCCCGCCCATCCGTGCCTCATATGGTAATTAACTGCACGCCCTTCTGGGCATGCTCAGTCCATCGGGGTGGTCTCTGGGTCTCTGAAGGATGAAGGAAACGGAGTCTTCTTCAGTGAACTCTTCACCTTTATCTCTCTCTGTGTGCTTTGGCCCTCTTGGCACTTTTTCAAGGGAAAACTCAGTTTCAGCCGTCTAAGAGTCTGTGTTCTTCTCTTTATCTGTATTCTTAGTCCTGTTATCCCATGGTGTTTAGATTGACTCTTCTCATTATCACTGAAGGGCTCCAGATGCTTGTAGTGCTTTAAAATATGTAAAAGGGTAACAGACACAGCGTTCGATATTCACTAAATGCCTTCTGAAATGCTATTTAATACATGTCCTGAAGCACTATTTGAAATACATTCTATCATGCAGTGCATGTTCTTAAGTTTACTATAAAGGATCAGCTAGCATTTTCAAATCTCTGTCTCATCTGCCACTCACAACTCTCTGCCTGCACTTTCTCTGCTGCCGACAGTTTTCTGCTGGCAGCTTTCCACAGCCCAACAGGTTGCTAGCAGCAAATTTTGCTGCCCCCTCCCATCTCCCTGCAATACCGCGGCCTCTTGTTGCTATCACATCAGGAGGTCACCAGATGTCGCTGTAGAGTTAGAGACAGGAACACGTGGAGGTCATGCAGCAACAACCCACATTTATTGTCCAGCAGCTCCTTTTATAGGCTTTCAAATTACCTGCCCTTACAGACATGATGGGTCAAGGGTCTCAACTCTGCCTAGCTCACTGGCCAACGATATGGGTGCATCTGTGCTTCAAAGGGGTTGGCCAAGGTCCTCTGTCTGGGTTTGAATATGACCTATGGTTGTCATGTCCAGGGACTGGTTTACTTTGAGCTAGGCTGGTCAAACTGGTGTCTGTTAAGCCAAATTATTTGTGCAGCTGGAAACCAGCTATATCTGTCATATGCACCCATATCATTGGCCAGTGAGCTAGGCAGAGCTGAGACCTTGAACCAATCCTGTTTGTAAGTGTAGGAAATTTGATGCCCCTATGAAAGGGGGTGTCCAACAATAAAACCTTGGCTGTTGCTGCATGATCTTGGTGTGTTCTTGTCGCATTCCTGTTGCCGTCATCAGCGACACTGCACCATTATACTTGCGATGTAGTACTGTGTGCTCTGTCTGGTCTGTCTGGTGGCTGGTCTGCCAGAAATAAAAAACGGTGAGTTTTGACAAAAAGAAATCTAAACTTTTAATTTCTGAATGTCTGTTCAGCAGGGAAGTATTTGGCAGTGTAGAGATAGAGCATAGGAAGTGCAGTGTATGGACCCATAATTAATATGGTCTTTCCTTTAGAAAAGGAAAACCTCAGAACTTTATTCTTAGTAATAATACTGAGGCTCAACCCTCTGCTGGTAAACCTGTCATAGATGTGATAGAATTGGATGAAGATAAGATCAGAGCAGATTATAAATTAGAAAAGAAAGTTAATATGGGTAGCAATACAAAATACAAAAGACTGCTTTGTTTTTGAAGGCATAATTTTGAAAAGATAAAACATTTTAAAATGTACTGTGTTAGCTACAGAAAGTTTTGAATGGAAGTTGTTGGGGTTTTAACTTATTGATGAAAAATAAGCTAAGTCACTATACAGCACCTTTTTTTTTTCTGGATACAAATACAATAATACGAAGTGTTAATCACATTTTAATGCACAGGAGACCAGTGTACAACACTGCTGTTCCAATGCTGCAGTCTGGAGGAGCCTGCAACCCCTCTGGCTCCCTATGCACCGGTGGGGACAGCACAGTCTGTCCCAGTGTTGCCTTGTGCCGTGAGACACTGTCTCTCTGCCAGCAGAGAGCAGTGCAGGCCTTCACTGGGATTTCAGGGGCCGTAACTGCAAACATGTGGGAAACAAAGCAGATGAGTAAGGAGGAATATACACAGAAGCACTGAGCACAGAGGCAGACATGAATGTGAAAGTGGGACATGGAGGATACACTCGATGGGGAAAACAACAGAGTGGAGGTGATGCAAGGTGGGCATGAAAAGAGGAAGAGAAACCCAAAAACACAGACTGTGCCAAAGTAAACTGAAGATCTGAAGGATGAATGTAAAACATCTTGGAAAGAGATTGTGCCATTCTTGTTACCCTATGAACCACAGGAGTGTTGCAGTTCCTGGTGCTGGGTGTGGAGGAAGGACAGGGACTCAGGATGCACGACCACTCTATAGTATCATAGAGCAATGCAGGTGTGCTTTTCTTGGTTCTAGATCTTAATGCACTTCTTGTAGTGAATTAGGGTGAATTATTCCTATGTTGACATGCTGACACTAATCTGTGACTAACAGAGGAGAAAGAAAAACTCATGCAATTATTTTCAAAATGCTGCTCTTGGAGTGTATTGTTTCCCATGAAAATGTTTTTGCCAGAGTGCAAGGATAGAGGCACAGCTTGTATAGCATTTATACCTGATTCTTATATTTGGGGTTTTTTTCTGAACTAATTTGGCACTTTAATAATGTATTGAAATGATCAGAAAAATTTCAGCTGCAGAGGACTGTGTTTCGTACATCTGACTCGAGAAGTAAATAAGAATCCAACCAAAAAGTATGTGGGGCTGTCACTGTGTTTTAGGGAACAGAGGAAAAAGGAAAAGGAGCCGTCATTTCTTGTAGTGAGTACAACATGTCCACAAATCCAGCTTATTAAAGATTTTTCCTCGATTTGTAGCAGAATGTTGAAAACAAATGCTTTTTTCTCCCCTTCTTCCAGTAGCATCTTGTGAACTCTGTATAAGATGTCAGTCTCTTACGTAAAATCTGCAGCATTCTAATGGTGCTTTCAGGCTTACTGTGACCTTTTGAAATCATTACAAACCACACCCCCTACAGCCCCCCTTCTTCCTTATTTAATTGCACCCAGGAATAGGGAAATAGGAATTCAATTTCTTGTTATCCAGGTGGCATTTCCTTTTACTTAGTTTTGTAGTTCTCTGTATAGTAATTAGTATGCAGAAAGCTGGAGAGATGCCTGTGGTTCCAAAATGAACCCTCTGTAGCTCCCTCCCTCTCTCTCTCTCCCTCCCACTTGCACTCTGCTTTTGGCACCGCCCCTTCCATGCACCCTTTAGCCAGCAGCAAGACAGCTGTGTTTGATCATAAACCACTTAAACTCCAGGCTCACTGGCAGGGGAAACTTTAGCGTGAAGTGCAGCACTGGTTTCTCTCGGGGAGGGAAGCTTTCTTCTCTTTTCCTTTCTGCCTCCCCAAATACTGAGGACTGTAGCAGCACTCTCCTTTGAATTTCTCTGTGAACTTGCGTGAAGCTTGTCAAATTTTTCTGAGTATGTTCAGCAGCGTTGGGAGATGCCCTTTAATAATGCTATGGAAAAGAGCAGCATAAAAAGCAGAAGGCACAGATGAAGCACGCCATGTAGATGGACTAAGACAGCCCTGGGATCCTGGTAAACACTTCATTCCCTGCATTCTCTAAGCACTTCACATTATTAACAAGTCTCTTGCAGCAATGGATTATCTGTGAAGTCAAAACCAGTTTGGCTCTTTTAGAAGATCTTGCATCGTTAACTTAAACTCTCAATGTGTAGTAAAAATGGCTGTCTAGATCAAAATGTGTAAGAGAGAAAAAAACTGGAGAAGAAAGTATTGAACAAAGAATTGAACAAAGCTTTGAAGCATTAAAATTTGCAGAAACTGTCAAGCCCTGAGAAGTCTAATCATGAATTCTGGAGTTGGTATGAAATATGGAAATGACTCCCCTGCAGAGCTGAGTGAGGTAAGCAGTTTCAGTGCCCTTCTTTATGCTTTAAAAAGAAACATTCCCCATTTGGGCTTTCAGTCTACGAACAACGTAATTAAAAATTAATAGAATGTGTATCCTGCTATAACTTGCTGTGCCAGTCAGGAAATGACCTGAACTTTTTTGCTGCTTTGCTCTGAATGAGTGGTGAAAGGCTAACGATTGCAACCATGTAGAGACATTTTTCCTGTTACCCTGCAGCAGTGATTGCCTTCCCTCTGAGAGCTGTGTTCAAACCCAACATTCATCTTTGCAGTAGGTGAAATATGGAGATCTCAGTTGAGATTAAACAGATGGTGATTAATTTAGGAGGGAAGTGGGGTGAATGGAAAATGCCAAATATTTATTGGTAAGAAAACAACATTGCCAGAAGTTGTGTTTGCTTGTATTTAGCCAAGGTGATACTGTTTAGGTTAGATGAATTAGGTTACTTTCCTTCATTGCCTAGAAGAAAACAAGTAATGAGAAACTTTCTGCTTTTCCACTGGAAACCATAGTAAAGCTGTTGTTTCTTATAGCTGTGGGTATGGTTTTTTGTGTAACATGACTGTGTGTGTTTTTAATAAATTCGAAATTAAAGCTATATCAGATGTTATGCAAATTCTTAATAAATATTTTAGAAGTGGCATACTTTTTCAGTTACTGAAATGTCTTATATGTGTAATCCTTATGGGCTTTACTGACAACTGCCAATTTAGTTATGCTATGAAATCCCAATCATTTGATTAAGGTCATTTTGTAGGAAATTGAATCTGCAATCTGTCTTGTCCCAGTTTAACTGGAGTGCTTGTCTGTTCCTTTTGCCCATGTCTTTGATACACCTTTTACTGTGACATATCCTTTATATGCTTGGTTTTTTAAAGGAATATTAGGTAGGATATGCTTGTCAGACTAAGACAGTTAATAGTTCCTGGAGTTAATTGTATAGAGAAAGGAGACACTGAGGTATAGAATGGAATAATAATATAAATGGAATTAATTAGTAGGCTAATGAGGGGGACAACAATGTTGGGGGAAGCACAGTAAATATGTGAGAGATAAGCAAGTGCTGTACCTTACCATACAAGAGTACAATAGTTCTGTTACTGGGAAGTTCTGGCAAAAGAAATGTCATACGTAATTCTCCTTAAAGTAAAAGGAGTTCAGTTTCACTATTTCTGTGTTACTTTTTTCAAAGTATTGCTTAGAAATTCTACAATGGCATTGCAGTGTTAAGTGGGTTTCATAAATTCAGCATAAAAGCCTGGGTTACTTTTGGTCAGAGTTTCTGGCTATGGTTGTATTGATGGTGATCACCGCTTTCTATCCCCTCAACATTTAATTTTCAAGACTTTGCAAGATGACAGAGATCATGGAGTGTCTCAAGGAATCAATATTTGAGTCAATATTTGGAGCCAGTAGTATTTTACATTGCTACCTTGAAATTACTTATTCATGTTTCCTTCATGCATCAACTGAGTAGGACTTTTGTTGTGAGAAATACCTTTTCTTTCTGCTGTTTTAGTGTGGGACATACTGAAAGGAGTTTGTGACTGTGCAGTATTGTGATTGTTTAGGTGGGTTTTTTTCCGCAACAAGGTTTCTTTAGTCCTTAGTTTACACTTGTACTCCAGTGCTACAGGTGGGTTAAAAATAGGCCCCATTTTTACTGCAGACATAGCAGAGGATCATACAACTCCTAACTTTCCCTAGCTGCTTATCATCATTTGGTTGCTGCTCATCCTCATCTGTGCAGTTTGATCTGCTTGTGTTAGTGAGCCTTAGCCAGTCACCAAAAAGGGCTGGGTCAGCTTCAGCACTGATCTTGGGTAAAACACTGGCTTTTCAGTAAAACACAGAGGCTTAAAAAAACCATTGTATTTCACCTCTCAGAGAGAAGAAGATGTATAAATACACTGAGATAGGTAGTAGATAGCTGCTCATGCTTAATTGTTAATTTCTCAAACAGCTCTCTTTAATTTCTGTGGTCCTATTAGACCTTTCCCTATTGTTGACTAGTATTTGCCACAATTGAAGGTAAAAAATCCTGGGTAAAGGTTGTGCCTGTGGTTATGTATCCGTGTTTTTCCCATCTTTGCTGTGCTTTTCTCCTTCCTTTCTGGCTCCGTCTTCTACAAACCACGTTTATTTTTGATCAATGGACATTAGCCTTGTGTTCATTTAAATGGCAAAATGGCTACAATAGGAATTTGATTAAATGACTGGTGTCTTAAGTTTGTGTTCAGGTGCACTTCTATCTCTACAGACAGCTCATATGCTGATATTACAGTGAGCTGCTACTGCTGTACTTATCTGAATGACAAATACGATAACAGACCAAGAAATACTATGATTTACATGATGCACAGTGGGTTTTCATGTAGGTGCCTTGATCTCTTTATCTCAGTACATGGAGCTCTAGGCATGAAACTACTGTTATTAAAATAAACAGGAAAGCTATAAAGCCCTGAAGATAGAATAAATGCATTCTTGACTGGATACATTAGACAAAAGAGAAAATAACTGTATTAGACAAAAGAGAAAATAAATGTATTGCAATTCATTCCATATGTTTCAGAACTTTCTACCTGAGATTTACATCTCTCTTTGGCAAGATTTAAAGAATATGTTTCTTGTCCAAGACACAGTGTGATTGTTGAAACTTGTGTATAGTTGATGTTTGCTATTCCTAAACTCTTGTCTGGGTAAACAAGGTTTTTATTAGTCTTTATTTATTCAACTCCCCCCATCCAAAGGTCAGGCAGAAAGTAGAAGAAAAAAAAATCCAATTTCTGTTGTAGATCATTCAGACCTCCACAAAATTCATGTTCTGTTGTTCCCTAGTTCCAGAGTTCAAGCTGTTTTGTTATTGAAACATGTCAGTTCGTGTTATCCCCTTTCTTCTGCTCTTCTTTGCCTTCAAGTTTCAAGTCCAAAGAAAGAAAGATTATCCAGTTTGCTGTTTGCATGGTGGATTTGTCATGTTGTACCTGCTTGAAGAGTTAGAAGAAACCTTGTTCTTACATAGCAAGGTGCTGTTAGGCCTGGTGGTTTGGGTTGTTTTTTTTGTTTTTTTTTTTTTTTGGTATATATAGGGTACAGTAAGAGTGGCAACACTGTTGTGTAGTCTGAGGATTTACAACAGCCTGTGGTACTTTTGTAAATAGGTAACAGTGGCCAAAAAAGCTCTGTTCTACTATTCTGAAATGGGCCTTCACCTGTCCATATTAAGGCTTAACACATTTTGCAGAGATTGCCTTTAAGGCTCAAGTCAAGGAAGGATATTATTTTAATGCATAACGTAATACCCAAATTATGAAAGCTCTCATTGGATCCCGTCAACTTCTTACTCCTACAATTCTGAAAGACTTTGTTGTAAACACAAGCATATTTTTAAAGCCAACATAATGAATTTTACTGAAAACATGTATAGGTTAACAGTGGGGTGTCCTTAATTGCAGACTGGTTTTTTACATCATTAAAAATGAAAGTTTTTATCAGAATGTAAATGGTTTGTACCTATTGTCTTTTCTGCAGAAAGAAGTGTTCATCTAGAAGGAGCTGGATTGTCTAATCTGTATTTTCTTCCAAATTCAGAGGCACTATCTGGCTTTAAATCCCAGCATTCTGAGGATCTGAGTATCTCTTACATACTAACACTGATCTTACTTGCTCCCCAGACATTCAGTGTGGAGATGGTGTACTGAAACAGAGAGAGCTCTGGTCTGACCTGGTACACTTGTTGGACTAAATGTGACCAGCAGTTATGCCCATGCGTAATGCTGGGACAGTTAAAATTATTAGTGCAAGAATGCGAAGGAAATGTTAAGTGCTGAGCTTAATGATTTTTTTCTCAATTGTATACTTAAGAGATAAATTTTATCCTTGAATTAAAAGCCAAGCTATGTTCTTGGCTATAATTTTCATTAAGTGAGCCTTGTGAATTCGATGGTAATAACACTGTGCCTAAGAGATTTTGAAATTATACATGGGCTGATATTATAGTGAAGAAGTACATTCAGCATTGCAGCTGATTTGTATAATGTTACTGCTTATCGTGTTCTTCTAGCACTTGCTGCATGAGTTGATGGTGTATAACATCTGAAAAGTTTATTTTACTGTTTTCTGCATGGCAAAATTAGGACATAGCATGCTGCTTTAGGTGCACACTTTATACATCCTGCTTCTTGATGTTTGGAGGTCAAATGTTTAGGATACAGATGTTGTATGTGGCAGCATTAGCTACAGGGTCATATTCTTTGACCCTTTAACATTGACTGGAATAAACAGATAGGCTGTTTGTCTTGGAAAAATTACTAACTTATTTGTTTGTTTCAGCAAGGTGTATGAAATTTAGGGGAGGGAAGGGAAGGATAGGCTTCAAAGTTGGTGTTTGTGTAGGAAGCAGAATAATGAGTTCATACGAAGGATTTCACCAAAATCTTACATGTGAAAAAAGGATCAAGTCTGAAAGACTTAAATTCTCACTTTTAGTAATTTTACGGTAGGACAATATTGCGCTTTCTTCTCAAATTTTTGTTTCATTGCTACTTTACTTATAAACTGGACTCTGATGAAGAACATTGTAGAAGGAGAATTGCAGAAATAGAGGAGCTTCGTGGCTTGAAGCTGTGTACACAAATGCAGTGAGTGTGAGGGAGCTGTGGGGTGAGACGGGTAATCAGCTGAGGAGCAGGACATCACTCAAAGCCTCCCTGGCAGATGAAGAGTTCAGCAGTGACCATCCCCACCCTGAGGTACTTTCCCATGTGTGCCTCTGTTCCTTTGGAACAAGTGCCAGCTTGTGCTGTCACTGTACCTAGGTGTGGGGAAAGAGCACTGATGGAATGGGGAAGAGGTTTTTTGTGTTCCAAGGTAGGAATAAATCCCAAACACTTGCTTTATCTTCCTGAGCTTGGTCGACTTCCAAGAAAACCAGTGAGTAAATACCACCCTAATACTTCGTCTGCTTCCTGAATGGTCTCTGGTCATGCAACAAATGTGCCAGGGTGTTTCCAATACCTCTCATGAGCAGGTAAACACTATATTCTACTGCAATTCCATCTCTGCTCTTAGCTGTCTGTGTCAAAGCTGTGCAGGCTGTAACACAGAGGGGTGTACTGTACCTTGTCAGCAAAGGTGGTGTGTTTTCCCCAGTCAGAGGATGTTTTGGGAAATGTGATAAATTATTAATCCTTTAAAATATTGCAGCCTTACAATATAATAGAGTGAGATGTAGTTATCAAACAGAAAACATGGCATAATTTAAAATTATTTTAACCTTGATAAAGTTGCATAACTGATTTTTTCCTAACAGTAGGCAAACCAAAAAGGTGAATAATGTTAACTGCTAAACTCTTAGAAAAGTGAGCACAAAAACCCAGCATGCTTAAATCAAAGTACCTTAAGGAGAAACTTTCTTAAATGGTTTCTAGTGGAGAGCTGGGTAAAACTTCCATCTAGAGGTAGCAACACCTGTAGCCACAAGTGTGTTCTCAGCTTTAGTGCTTCAGAGATGCTGAGGTAAAGTTTGCAAATCTTTGGGTGTACTCTTTCCTATTTCCTGGTTCACATGGGCTTTGTGGAGCACTTGTCAGCTTTGCAAACCTGACATTTTCCTATGCTGTAGTCACGAGAGGTGTGGAGACGCTGGATGTGAAATATAATCACAAATTTTAAAAGACTTCTTGTGTGTCTCTCTTACACTGATGTATCTATAATAATTTAAAGAAAATGCTTCAATGGTAAACTTTAATGGGCATGCTCCTGGACAGTGACTATCAGTCTGAATGCAACCTTTAGATTGGGTTCATAGTCAAGCTGAAGGTGCTCTGGCATGATCAATTTACAGTGTGCATGGTATTTCCAGTGTTAAAAACATAGTGACTTTAAAGAAAATGTTTCTTCCTGGATTTGTTTGAGCTGCTTATCAGGCCCAGAGTGTATTCCAGGTTTGGCTATTATGAAATTGAAGCACTATAAAAAGGTAAATCAAAATGCCCAGACACTGTCAGCACTGATAATGCTCTTCTGCAGCGTCCTAATGAAAAAAGGCAAAGATTATGTAACTTACCTGCCTGGTATTTAAATAGTCCTTGCTCCTAAAAAAGAAAAGTTAGAAAAGTGCTTTATATACTGAAAAATCTATTAGTAAAAACATCTGCTGTGAAAGTAGCATTGACAATGTATTGGATTGTCTAATTGCTTTTAGAGACTTGATGTTTTTATTCAGAGATAAAAAAGCCAGAGTTTATTCCTGGAAGATTTTTGAAGATAAGGATTGTAATCATTTCCCTCTTCCTCTTCCAACTTGGAAAAGTAAAATGTGTTTTTGCCTTTGATCAGACTTGGACATACCAGAACATGGCACTGTGTGGGAACAATTACAAGATTCTTCTTTCAGAAGGTATTTTTTATGTGTTCCTCTGTAGTCTCTGGATTTGTAGTTTTCAAAGGGACACATAAACAAAATGTTCTGAAAGACGAATCCATAGATTGCAAGGTTAAGGTTTGCAATGGCAGAATTTTCTGTGCTGTGTATGGGAAGAGAGGGCATGAAGAGAGGCTGTGTCATTGGTTTGGTCACCTACAGTGGGGTGTAGTTACATTCCTTTTCTGGGGTTCTGAGTAGTTTATGTACAATTGAAAAGGAAATGTTCTCATGTCACTTCTGTGTGTTTTCCTGATGTTTAGATTTTACTGTCTTCATGACATTGCATAGTACTTCTAGCTGCAGGTTTTACTTGTGATGAGAATTTCTGCTTCTCAAGTAGCATAGAAAGGCTTAATTGGATTCTTCTGTTACACGTAGAAATAATATACCCATTTATTTACTTTGTGATGGTCTCAGAGTTCAAAGATTCTGAGGGATGGAGGTTTGGTGGGGGGATCTGATGCGGGAAGACAAGGCTTTTTGACACTGGTGGCAACCTGCTTTAGGCAGTCCCATGTCAGGATTTCCCATGTAAATTAACTGTCTGTATGAATGCTGTATATTTTCTACAGATTTAGATTTTAACTGTCTCTAATGAATGGAAATATTCCTTAAGACTCTGGAAATTGGCTTACATGTTCTCACTCTGTTGTACTTACATAGAAAAATTTGTCATTAAAATATTGACAGAAATCTTTTCAGCCCTCCCAATGTAAGAAAACATAAATAAATACAGAAAGTATTTTTTCAGTATGCTTAAATATATTCCTTATGGTTGTTGGTAACATTGTTGGTTCCATGCTACATTTTATAAATTATCCTCAGTAACCTTTGCAGAATTTTTGAAATGCTTCAGAAGGTGGTCACTGGATTTTATTGCAGATTATTGGGTATCACTAAAATGTAGTGATATCCCAAAATAGAAATTTACATCAGGATTATGGTCATCTGCTGATAACTGAAACTGAGGTACTGAAACATAGCTGATAACTGAGGTACTGTTTTTAAACCAGGCCATTTATACATTTTAAAATGTGAGGCTATTTCAGTATTTGATAGGTTCACAACAGCACCTCTGGTTTCTGATCTGCAAGAGCAAATTTTTGAAATGTTTCCAAAAAAAGTAAATTGCTTGGTTGCAGTGATGGAATTATAATTGTCAACAGAGAATTGTGATTCATGGTTGTGATGACAGAGAAATACAAGATCGTTACTATGTATATGATAAGTCCAAAACTATTCCAGGGCTAACTCAGTGTCCTTCTGAACCATGTCCACAGAGGTTTGGCTGAAGCTGGTTTTCCCACAAAGCAGCACAGGTGCCAGTCTTGAACAGTCTTCCCTTTGCAGACTGTAAGCCCAAAAGTGTCATTTGCTTGCAAAGACATTATGTTATCTGGCCTTCATCTACAAGAGGCTGTGATAATCCTACCCCAAACCATGCTGGTTTGCTTCCTATCCTTCAGAGGACTGAATACCTCTAGTTTGATAATCTTTTGAACTTTGCATCCTATCTAAATTGCACAGGTTGTTTACTGTTAAGATGTTGCCAGGTAGGAGGTAGTAGAATCTAGCTGGCTGTTAACTGTACTTGGGACTGATACTGCCACTCCTCTAGTGGGACGTCAGCTATATCTTCCTTCCTTTGCCTCGATTCATGTACTTGTGTAACAGCCTGGGCCTGGATTAGATGACCGGGTGTTACCTCAGGATTTCAGGGCAAAGATCCCTTAGGCGGTGAAATAGAGACAGGCTCGATTAGGTGACCCGAAACAGAAAAGAACTTTAATAAGAGCAAAACAACAAATAGCACAAGACTATCTCGGCATGGGGGGCACCAAAAAAGGTGAGTGCCAGGGGTGTACAGTAATTTATATAAACTGAAGTAGGGGCAGAGTTTGAGGGAAGAGCATCAACAGGGAGTGGGGATTAGGAATATGTAAAACATTGTGACAAACAGTAACCAATAGTGACAATGGAAACAGAGAACTTTCTAGTAACATTAACATAAAAACTCCCAGGGGGCAATGCAGGCGAGATTTCACTCACCCTAACTAAAGGGGAGTTCTCCCATGGCTTTAAACCAAGGCCTTCTTTGACCCTAACATGCTTGAGACGGGTATTGCAGCCATGTACGGAAAGCAAAGTGCATTTTGTCATCTGCAAAAAAGACCAGGTATCCCCTGTAGAATGGTGTACTGAGGACTGTCCTTTACCATTTTACATGTTTGACTTCTTTTTCTTCTTACATCACATACAAAATGTACTTATCTCTTCATGAGGTAAGTTCATTTTTCCATCCCTTAATCTTTTTCCTTTTTTTTTTTTTCTCACAGCATTGTACAGCATAATTTTTTTCAAGCTACTGATGCTGCTCTTGTCTAATGTACTGACTTAGGTGGTGTTTTTTGTTTGTTTGTTTACTTACTTATTTATACATACTGCTTTGCCCGTGTACTTTGATCTTTTTATTTAAACTCATGGTGGTTGACCTGTTCATCAGCTGGTTCTTTCTTTTTGTATGTTGTGATCTCACTCCTGTAGGAAGAGATGATTCTCTCTTGATGCTTGGTATAGCACAGGTCAATGTTCTGCCAGGCGTAATTCACCTGGTGGAAGATCTGGCTCATGCTAAATAAGAATGAAGTTAATTTCAGTGAAATACGTAAGTAAAGTAAATCTTGGAGAGAAAAAATTTTTCAGCAGATAGGTCCCTGCTATATGTGAAGAAAAAAAATTGTTAACTGTGTTTCCAATTATACTTTTCTTCTGTCTTATGAGATGCTGGATTAAAGAATGGACAGAAAATCTCTTTATTTCTCCTCTTCCACTACTGGCTATCTTCCCTGTGGAGCAAAGTAGGAAAATAGTGTATTGATTCATAACTGTCAAGTCATAATTGCATGGAGATCTGTATTAATTTAGTTACTTGGTGAGGGAGATCTGCAAAACACAGAACATTTTTTCCATGCTTTTTAAAACTTACAGATTCTGTCTCACATCCTGCAGGGTTGAATACCTATGAATACCCATAATTATCTTTCTTTGTGAAACTCCATGTGGTTGAATTTCAATACCTACCCCTTCTGGAATGGAAATAAATGTGCTAATTGCTTTTCACGAAGGTAGGTTTTCTCCTTTCCTGTGAGAATTTCTTTAACTTCCTATATTTCTGTATTAGGCTGAATCTCTTTTTATAGCATATTTAAGCACTTTTAAATATAATGATTGATGCCAATGAGTTATAGGCAAGTGTCATATCTCATTCCGAATGTTACATAATCATATTCTTCAGTAATGAGATGTTATTTCCCATTATAGAATGACAGAATGGTTGAGACTGTCAGGGACCTCTGGTGATCACCTGGTCTAAGCCTCTGCTCTGGTGGGGTCAACTAGAGCTGAGTAGCCAAGACTGTGAAAAGCTTTTGGATATCTCCAATGATGGAGACTCTACCACCTCTGTGAGTAACCAGTGCTTGGTCACCCTCACAGGAAAAAGGAGTTTCCTGATGTTGAGGAAACCTCCTGTGTTTCAGTGTGTGCCCATCAACTCTGGTGCTGTCACTGCATACCCCTGGAAAGAGCCTGGATCCATCCTCCTTGCACCTTCCCTGCAGGTGTTGATGTACATTGGTGAGATCCCTTGAGCCTTCTCTTCTCCAGGATGAACAGTCCCAGCTTTCTCAGCCTTTCCCCGTATGAGAGATGCTGGAGTCCACCCATCATCTTGGTGTCCCTTTGGTGGACTCTCCCCAGTACATCCATGTCTGTTTTGTACTAGGAAGTCCAGAACTGAGCCCAACACTCCACCTGTGGCCTCACCAGTGCTGAACAACAGAATGCTCACATCTCTGTGAGTACTTTGCCTAATCCAGCCTAGAATCCATCCATCTTCTTTGCAGCAGGAGCATCTTGCTGGCTCACATTCAGTTTGATGTCCACCAGCTTCCATAGGTCTCCTTCCCTTCAGAACCTTATCCCATGGGACTTTTCCAAGGAGAGGTCTGAGTGAAATCTACAGCTATGATCCTGAATTTTGACCACCTCTCTCATCTCTGGATCATAAACTCCACTGTCTTGCAGTTATGAGAGTGGTCAAATAACATTTGTGTAAGTGTATGGACAGTTATGCCTTTGAAAATTATGGGATAGAGTATATATTGGAATCAAAAAAGAAAAAAAGATTTTTAGAAACACCAAGAGAACTTCACGTGAATAAACAAATTCACTTGCAGAACATTTATTCAATTAATTCTGTCAGAATTCTCTGTCTTGGAGTGGCAAGACAGGGTAGTATCCTACCATGAATTATTCCTTAAAAGGAATTAGTAAGCTTCAGAAATTGTCACTTTATTTAAACATTTAATTGCATTCTGTTGAATGGTATGATTAGAATTTAGTAGACTATTTCATTGTTCTGATTTAAAAGAAAGGGCTACAAAGGATGACCTATAGTGATAAAAAAGAGGAAAAAATGTAAGGGGAAAACCTTTCCACTGTTTGTCTTTGTGCATTTGCTGCTAATTTTTAGAGCAAATTACAGTAACTTTTCATGGAAGATGTTTTCCTTCCAAGAGAACAAAGGGAAGAATTTTGCAGTTTTAGTTCTTACCAGATGTTGACATTTTGTATGTTCTGTCTTGTATAATGCTGCCCTCATAAGGATCTGAAAAAGCAGTACTACAGAAATAAATCACAGTTGGAAAGCTTAAATTTAGATTTTGTTTTTTAAATACAGTAATGTGGGAGTTTCTAGTGATAATGAGTTTTCTGTTTATCCATAATCCATCTCAGTTTGTTCATTTAAATCAGCTTTGAAGTTAAACTTAGATTTCAAAGACACACTCATAGTAAATTCAATCTAAAAAGAGTATGAATAATTCCTGATGTGGATATGGATGTCCTGGATGTTTAGTACTGCATTATATCAAGTCCCTGAAGAAGACAGATTTATCTGGTATATCTGTGTGTTACTGTCAGGGACTAATGGGACACCATTTCTGAGAAGCAGGAAATTCTACAGTGATTAAAATCCATACACAGTCTGTCTCATTCACAATGTACAAACACAGTTCCCAATGGATCAAAACAAAGTTAAAAAATAGTGATTCCCTTCCCCATGAAAGGACTGTTTCTTACCACGACTGTTCTATCACAGTTATATGAACCGTGGTTGGTGCTTGGCACAATCAGGAGGGAAGCACTCTACAGTGTACAAAAAGCTGAGGACAGGAATCAACATCCATTGGGAAAGGGAGAGGGGGAAAGGGAGAGGGAGAAATAGAAAGATATCAAGAGGAAATACACCTCAAACTTATTATACAAGCTTCTTGTGAACTTTTGCCATTGCTGATTAATGACTTCAACGGGTTTCAGGGCATCATTCTGACAACTGTGTCAGCATTCATTTTTTTAAATCTAACAGCAGAGATTTTACTGAGAAATTAAAGTGATGAGTTTATGTGGTCTTTTGAAGTCAATGAAGTAATTAATTGACTATACCTCATTTACTAGTAATTCACTTACTATAACTAGTAAATCTAGTTATAGTTGTTTTTTGCTGTTTTCTAGATTTTTTCCCCATCAAGCTGTGCTGTGTCTAAAGCTGTGCTATTTATTTTTCTGAATGGGAATTGTGAACAGTTGGTAGTCTTAAATCATCTATCTGACTTATCCTGGAATAGTTAAAGGACCATGCTGCCAAGACTTAGTGATTATTATTTATTTAGACCAAGTGTAAAACCCTGTCTTTTGTACAGAAAATATAAACAGAACAACTGATAGAGTAAGCTTTGTGATAGATTTGAAATGCCAGTAATATGCAGTACCATTGCCATGACAGTGATGCTTTGTCCTTTATAGTGCATTTCATTTAAGGAGCTGAAATAAGCTGCACACTATTATTGACGCAATTCTTTCATTGTAATGTATAAGAACTCATATTTCAACTTATTAATTTCACTATGTTACCATGATTTATCAAAACTTTATCAATTTTATTATTATATACATAATTCTATATAATATATATTATATAATAATTATGTATTTATAAAAATATATAATGCAATATTATATATATGCATTATGTATTATGTTATTATTTATTTATCAATTGCAGTTGCTTGGCTTGGTCCTGCAGAGAGGAATGTATCTAGCTGGAGCATGGTTATGAAATTATACTTCAAACAGTTTTTTAGTGAAACAAAGATTTTTAGACGATTTTACTGATAGTCTGAATTGGCTGAAGGTACTTTTTAAAAGAATGACAGTGTTGAAGTTTTAGTGCAGATTTTGTCATTGCTTGAAGAGACAATGTGATCTAGTAACTTTGAGAAAGTAAGTTTTTGAAAAAGGTGAACATGACATGGAGGATTTCTAGACAATGGGGTCTTCCAGTTTATTTATTTTGAGATAAATTGTTAGCATCCTTTTTCACCTGCTCATAATAGTTGTATTTAGAGCCTGGAAGCTCAATCAAAAGATGTTTACTGAGTTTTATAGTTTGCCTCCAAGTAGGCTTTTCTGCTTCTTTGTTTTCTGTGCCTGCAGCTCATTCTCCTCTGTCATTCTTAGAGCTTCACTAAGTGCACTGTGTCTTCTCAATTTTCATTAGCCTTTTCTTTCAGCCCTCTTGCACTTCCTAATTTATTGTTCCTGCCCCTGATACCTTTGCTTTTTGCATGTGCTAGTCTACCTCTTCCCTGTCTCTGTCCTTTTATTTATGTTGCACTCCAAGACTGTGTCGGGTTTTCCAGAGTTCTCACTGACATCTTCAGTCAAGGAGAAATTAATCCCTCGTCTAACTGGGCTGACTGTGTGAGGCTGCAAGTGCTTGGAGAAAGGGCTTGGTTCACTTGGCACAAAGGCAAGCTTCTGCCCAGTGATTAATTAGCGTGATGTTGCAGCAAATTAACTGTTGCAATTAAACCAGAGCAGTAACGAAACGCTATGAGCAACAGCGCTTAACACTGGCACCGGCAAGGGGAGGCTGATCCCAGGTGGTGTTAGTCCAGCCAATCCATTTTGACACAAAACCCACCCCTCTATTGTGTACCCATAGATATAGAGTTCCTAAAGATTATACAGTATTTAAAAGCCTAATGATGAAAGTAAGGTTTATGGAGAATTTATGGTTTGAGTTTTTTGCCTTAAGAGTTGTACTTTTTTGTTGTCAAATACTTTGTACAAAGTCAAGCTTCCTTGACAAACTGACATTGTGAGATGGGTTTTCCTGAAGAACCTAAAAGTTATTATGGCCAGGCTGAGTTTTACTGAAATTCCTGTGTGTCATAACTATTTTGCAAATAGCTGTCTCCTCAGAGTTTAGGTTTGATGACTACTGACCATAAGCAGTAATAGATCTTATGAGGGTACCTTTACCTTTTCCCTGAGAGCCCTCATGCAATTTCCTGAAATATCCTCCTCTTCAGTAACTTTTTTTCTGCTGTGGTATTTGTAAGCTCTCTGAATGTAGTTATTTCTGGTTGTTCTGAGCTGTAATAATAGTAATTTGCAAATGTCATATGCCTAGAAGTTTCACAGTGCCACTATTGTTTCTTTTTCTTCTTCATGCCTAAAGCCAGAGTCTTATGGCAGCTTAAAAGGGAAAACAAAATGCTTCAGCAGAGAAGAAATCATTACTGAATGCTTTGATTGCTCTTCTTTCTGTAAAAGAGAATAAATGGCTTTGAAGTGTAACTTAGTTCTGTTCCATCTGGTGGTTTACTAACTTGTCTACGGCATTTTAACAGAAATTATGAAAAACAATTGCTCTAGATAAACTGAGGCCTTTGTGACCAGAGGCAGGCAATGCATGGACATTTCAGCATTGCTGCAATGTCTCATGGTATTAAGCCAAGTGTTTTGTTTTCAGTGCTGCTGCATTTCCTGCATAAAATTTTATATGCAGAAAGATAAACACCTGGCAACATCCTAATGAGTGGTATGCAATTCATAGTTATATGCTAAATACATTGATTATGATTATAAAATCATTGCACTGTAGTAATTTTTCAATATTAATTAACATTTTCTTTCATTTTTTTAAGCCCCACAAAAACATTGCTTCTCATTAGGCTGAACTAAAATGAACACTGAAGTAAAAAGATACTGTAAAGGATAGAGTACCGTTCTTTGCTAGGTCATGTTCCAAGAAATATTTCTTTCAAGCCTGACAATATTTCCAAATTATTAATAAAACGTACCCATTTAAAATTCTCTGCACACAAAAATAATACCATTATTTTTGTTCACTTTTTCTTTTTTTTTTTTTTGTGAGTTTTTTTGTGACCTTTTTTTGTCGAACTGATTAAAAAATAGTGCAGTCCTAAATTACCTGGAAGTTGCAGTTTTACAGTACTGCTGAGAGAGTTCTGTTTGGTTTTAGTAAAATACTTCTAAGACTGACTGACATGACAAGAGTAACTCATTGATGTTGTTGCTTGATAAATAGTTGCTGCCAAAAAATATTGATTGTCTAAGCAGTAGACCAATGAAGATCACATAATTTTATGTTAGTTGGACAAACTAACATTTGAGGATTTAACTAATCTTGCAAATGATCAATGTTTCCTGAGGCAGACCCGTGTTCTTAGTGAGTTTTTATACAAAAGCTGAAGTTACCAGTATGAAATTGATTTCTACTTTCATTAAAAACCTCAGTGCAGATTTAAGGAGAGTATATTCTGCGTGTTTTGTGGCTAAATGAGAACTGGTGTCTTCTGATTCTATTGAAAAGTTTTTGTATGTGTCGGGACACGTTGTAAAAGGTATTTTTAACTGTTCCAGAAAATACATGTTTATAATGGGGAAAAAAAATTAGAAGCAGTTTGATTTTCCACTTCATTAAAGCTTGTGAACTGATTGGTCATTGGTAGATTCCATACACGGGATTAAAAAAAAATTTAATTCCTTTAGGAAAAGGAAAACCAGTATGCTGAACGGAACACAAGTAAAAGTGCTTTCCTTTTGAGTCACAAATGGCAATGTAGATGATCTATTACAGAACTTTCTGCTGTGGTAGCTGCAGAACATGAGCAAAAACACATAGGAATTTAGTATCCTGGAGCCTTCTAAAGCTGCATTATAGTGAGTTTTTGAGAATTACAGCAGGATTACTTGGATCTTTTTTAACATGTAAGATTCTTGGCATGAATTCCAGTTAAGGTGAGGCAGAAAGACATTAGAGACAGCAGAGTTTCCAAATGGCTAATTGTTTTAAAAGGAAGAGCAGTAAGTGCATGTAGTGTATTTGTCCCAGAGCAAGAGGAAACTTGGTGATCCCTCCCTTCCCACGCCTAATTTAGGAAGAGTAAAGATACTACTCTTATTTGTGTCTATTTATTTATCTTTATGGAGTTGTTCTGAGAGACAGTGAGTGACTTCAGTGTTCTGAAAACACAAAATGCTGTCTATCTACTATATATTACTCACCCCTTTAAAACATCAGTGGTTGGGAAAAGGACAGCAGTTTTTCGTTTAAGTTAGAAGAAGATGACCTGTAGGCAAAGTATTTGCTGATGGAAAGAACCAGACATTGTTTGAAACTTTTTTCTTAAGCTAAATTATTTGCAAAATCATGTTTTGGGAAATGAGGCTGACACATTCTGCTTTGTAAGTATCTGGATTTAATTTTTTCTTTCTTTGCACACCTGGTTGGAATCTCTAAAATCCGGCCATTTGTTTCTTATAAACTGTTGGTCAGTAATATTCTAGCTTTGTCCTCACCCTGTTGTAGTCTAAAAGGACTGCTGTACTATAATTTTTGGCTCTTGGGATGTTCTATTTTAGAGCTTAATCAGACTCTCTAAAATATTTCTTCCTCCTCTATTTCTTCCTGGCTCCAGTTTTATATATATGAGAAATAGAGATGTTTTGATAAATGACATGCAGTTTTTCTGTTGCTGTTGTGCCAATATATTTTTCTGTACTAACACTGTGACATTAAATACTTTTCCCCATGTTTTTCTTCATGTTTTCCTATTCCTATAAACCCTGCTTTTTCTGGCCATGCTCCAGAGAAAAGGATGTTGTTCCCCCAAAGGATTACTTGAATTATATATATAATGTAAAACCTGACAATCTCAAGGTCTGTTTTCTTTGTAGCTAAAAGCTGATCTTACTCTGAGCATGCTAGAGAACATATCTGAGTCTTACAGCTACCATAAAAATAAACACAGCAAGAGGCCTCTTCTTGCTTTCTAATCATCCTGATTAGTTCTTGGTCCTAACTGAAGATTGACCACTTGACCGATTAAATTAATGTGCTGTTATACTTTGGTAGAAATAATAATCTAAATGTATTACTTGGGCAGCTGTCTGATATTTTGAAGAACTTTTCTTCTATGATTCATGGAACTGATTTAGCTGTTACTGAATATCCACACTGCCTAGTGTCCAAATTGTGTTCTATCTGGCATCTTCTGAACAGAGCATAGGTACCAACAGAGCAAGAGAAATGGCAATAATTACACCTTATCTTTGCTATGATATACAGCTGACAACACAGGACATGGAAATTAATGGACACCGATCAATGCATCCATTTATGTGTCACATCTTTAAAGCAAGTGACAGTGCAGGACCGTTTTCACTCATCATAGATTTTAGCAGATTTTAGATTTTTCCATTTAAAGAATTAGCTCTTCCATAATCTCCATGTCTCCATGTTTCTCTCTGTTTTAAAATACATTATTTGGTAATAGTGTACTTTTGTAGTTTCAGCTGAGATTTTTGGGATGACAGGCTTTAACTCCACAGTACATGGTCTAACATCTTTCCTCGGCACTTGGTTCTCTCAAAAACTTTGTTATTGTCTGTTTAATCTCAAATTAATTAAGATCTTACTTTGCATTGAATTTTGTCCAGGTTTTATCTGTGCCTCATGGTTACATCATGCTTTCTTGACTATGGCAAGTTCACTATCTTAATAAAGCAAAGATTTAAGAGAGCTACTCTCCTTTGATGACTCATCTGCAAAGAACAACAAAAGGGTTTGACATAAGAATAAATTATACTTTAACAGACAGTGACTGGTCTTGATGGAGATGAAAACTGTGGATAAAATAAAACAAGCATGTCATGCTCATTTCATAAAAATTACCCTGGTATAATCCGCATGGCTTTCAAGGGGCCAGAGGTCTGTGCAAGTCACGAGGAATCATTAATTTGCACAAACCATGTCTTTTTGGTCTTATTGACTGTATCTCTTAATAGCCACAATTAAGCAATGCAATTAATCATCAAGGGAGTTTGAGTTTATGGTGCATATTTGAAGTAAACTTTTTTAAAACTGCTGGAGCTTTATGTTGTGGACTTTGACTAAGTGCATTAGTAAATGCTTAATTTAAGGGATTCTGTCACCCTGAAACATAATCCTTTAATTTATTTTTATTATTATTATTATTATTATTAT
>VXBN01014230.1:42379-62478 GCA_013397395.1 Sinosuthora webbiana | reverse complement strand
TTTTTTTTAATTTAAGGAATTTCTGAGCCTTCTCAGCATTCTGACTTATGATTCTTTTGTTATAACCCACTGCATTCCCTAGTTAGCTCAAACTTCAGTTTCACATGTACTACATGAAGGATCTTCACAGGACAGCTCCTGTCTGTCTTGCAGCTGTCTGAGAGGCTGCTGTTTGCCAGCTGTCTGCACCACCTCTGTGGGCAGCTGCTGTTCCAACAGATGCCTCTGTTTTCACTCTGTTTAAAGCCCAGCTCCTTTCATTTTAAATCCCTCTTCACCAGAACTACTGTCCTCTCTTTTAGTGCACTGTGGGCAATCCAGGTAGGACATCTAGCTGAAATGCAGTCTAGCTGGTCTGTCATAAATGCCCAGATGAACCTGAATCATTTCTTTCTGAAATGATCCTCTTTCCTCTGTGCTCTCCATTCTTACCGCCTGGCAGATTTTTTACAACGCCTAATTCTGCTGTCCTCTGCTTTCTGCCCTTCTTCCCAGAACCAGATTTATCCTCCAATACCTGTGTTCAGCTTACTGTTTCCCTATTTTATTTTTAATTAGAGACAGTCTTTGGATTTTTTTCAAGAAATAGATTTTGAATGTTTGCATGAGTTTCTGTATCTCTAAGTCTATATCTAAGTGTATTTGTAAACACTTCAATGTAAGACATTAAGCAGTACTGCTCCGTGTTGCTTAATTCTTGTTTTGATCTTGAGTATTTCTAGCAAACGTGTATTGTATTGGTATTGCTTGCTGTAAACTCGTTACTGGAGAAGTGTCCATTTCTTTCCCCTTCTAAGTGCCTATTTGATCAGGTTTTAATAATGATTTTCCCAGAGTCAAGTGGTATGACAATGATTTAATCTTGACAGAGATACTGTGACTAAACTTCCTCCAAAATCAGAGGAGTCATCCCATACAGTTTTTTGTTGGTCACAGTTGGTGACTTTGAGGCTCCACAAGCTGTTCCAGAGACTTGTATATCAATACACAAATAAAATACTCCGTTCTCGTAGATTTTTAAAATCTTGGTGAGACAAAATGCTATAAATTTATTTTATTGCAGTTAAGGTTGTAATAGATAATGTGAAATTGTCATATTTATACATCACATTTATTCACTAGTAGACTAATCTGAGATCTGTAAGGATGTGGTATTTTTAGGCAATTATTCTATGACTTCTTGCCAGTTTAACTACAGTGATGTCCAAGTTGGTTATTGCAGTTGGAACAGCTAAAAACGTGCCTGCTCTTTACTGTTGGCTAAGGTAGATGTGCTACCAAAACTCCCAAAATGTTGACCTGGTGGGGAAATCCCATTTATTTTCTCTACCTGAATGAAGAAGGCGAAGTTATGCTCCAACTATACTTTACTTGACAATGCAGAAAAACAAATTGATACCACATGGAAAACCCCTTCAAAGCAGCATAAATCAGTTTCTGCAACAAAATCCCTCTCTTCTTCCCCTCGCCTTCCCCTGCCCTTTTCCATGTAAAGTGTGCTAGCTTTTCTGGAAATATTTTCAGAGAGATTGTGTATTCTGTGAAAGCTTAGGCTGTGTCAAATACCTAAAACTCTTTTGCATTTTGAAGTCCTAGGTTTACAGTACCTTTGGTCACTTGGTCAAGGATGTAATGGAAGCTTTATAGTATGTTTGAGGAAACCAATCAGAAGCAGACTGCCTAAGTAGCAAATAACTAGGTGCTTTTTACCACTCTCTTTATACATATTGGCATGTCCAGTAGGATAGGGATACGAGGGCAGAAACCTTCCCTAACTGAAGAGTGAAGTAGATGCCTCGAGTGTTATGCAAAATGCATTACAACACGAAGTGGGTGTGCTTACTGTGAAGTGATAACATGGGGACCAGCACATCTTCTGTAACTCTTGGCATTCCCAAACCAGCTACTTTTCACACATGACATTTTGTCACTTGTTTTAGAATCCATCTCATATCACCTGGAATATATATCTTTATCACTGTTTCCTCAAACCAGAATAGAAACATCTGGCCTTGGCTTGAACTGTTATTTTTTTCCAGCCAACCTCTTGCTGGTAGCAGAAGAAAGAGCAGTAGAATATTCCTAGCGCTTTTACTGTTTTGTAACACCCTTCATGCCACCCCCTTGCAATAACTGGCAGAGAGTCTGTAAATGAGACTGCACATTATGCCAGGTAGTGCTCTGGGAAGTATAACCCCCTTCAGATCTTCCTCTGAAGAATTAAGTGTTAACAAAAAGTGCCATAATTCCAAATGTACTTAGTATTTTAATGCAAGCAAGCCACATTCCAGATGAAAGTCCTCTATTTACATTATTCCATGGCTTGCATTTTTGCCAAAAAAGAAAAAAATACAACCAACCCAAACCAAAAGCCATATGTGGCAAAAAAAAATATTGCAGCGACAGTTTCCCTTATCTGTTTTGCCACAAGCTCATAATGAAAGTTGTGAAATCATGAGAAGGTGTCTACTTCCTTGGAAGTATTCTCACAGAAATTTCTATGCTTGTACAGTTGGAGTATCCTGTCCAGTACAAAATATCCTAAGGTCACGTAGTTTTGAATATTTCTCTGGGATATTTCTTCATTAAATCAGTTTCTCAGCATTTCCATTTATTATGGAGTAATACTGAACACGAATTTCCAGCTGTCCTGTTTACTGAAATACAAACTTAATCTAAAAGATCACTAAAAGAGTGGAGACTTCAAGAGTTGATGCCTTGAGTTGATACTTGGCTCTGGGATTGTTCAATGCAGCATATACAGGGCCTACATCTTAACTTTTCTCTGTCAATGAGTTAACAGCAAGAAAACCAAAACTGCAGCAGAGACACATGATAGCAATAGTTCTGTCAACTGATCCATCTGGATTTTTAATTTTAAAACACGTATTAGGAACTGTTGCATGGCTTGGGAGATAGTTAATTTTGTACATATATATCCCTAAAATGACTTGTTCAGGCTTAGAATGGAAATATTTTATCAAAATAAAAATATTGTATAGTTCGTTCATCATAAAATCTGTTTTTACAGCTATAAATACATCCTTAATTCTCAAGTAAACCCTGAGAATTACCTATTTTGCAAATAGTGAAACTTAGCTATAACTTGTCAATTATGAAGCTGTTGCTGCTCTACTATTTTTTGCTGCTCTGAGATTAGACACTACCAGCAACATGCCATGGTCTAGTTCTCACAACAGCAATACCATTGGTTCTGTAAATAGCTTTAATTAAATTGTTTAATTTCTGTTTCTGAATTCCCTCT
This sequence comes from Sinosuthora webbiana, assembly GCA_013397395.1. Lineage (NCBI taxonomy): Eukaryota > Metazoa > Chordata > Aves > Passeriformes > Sylviidae > Sinosuthora > Sinosuthora webbiana. Next base: position 59,213 of record VXBN01014230.1, on the reverse strand, counting down.
TTTTTAATGGACACAGTATTTTTCACAGTTGGTATTTTCTGAAGATACTTACCTTTTATGCTTATGTGAAGCACCCAGATGTGATTTTTGTCTTTTTTTAGACAAATTTAATTTTTAAAAGTAAGGGAGGAGTACAGGTTAAAAGCAGTAGTGTTGATTGAAAATTCAAACTACTCATTGCATTAAAGTGCAGAGTTGTCCTCTTTTATATTTGTTGCTCTTTGTCTTTTTCCTGCTAGTAATATGCCACTGATTATGCAAAGTAGATAAATGAGAAAACACCATTAACTCCTGTCTGTGATCACCTGAGCCTTACAAGAAATCTCACTGATTTCTGGGGTTTTTTTAATCTGGTGCTGAAGTAAGCAGGCACCAGATAAAGTTCAATCAAAAACAAGGGGAATAAAGGAGGAGCAGGACAGATGGAAAGGCAATTTAGTCCTTTATATATGACACTGAGCCCAAGGTTATGCAGAATTTGTAGAGCTGAATTTCAAGGACTTGGTCTTCCAGTTCTAGCTTAGATTCATGGACTCAGGTATGTCTGACCTTCAGCCAAGGCCCAGCAAACCGGATCATTGTGATCGGCACCTGGTGGTTAATGAGGTTACTGGTGTTATCTATGGCTGTGATTTGATATCCAGCAAGGGCAGCAGTAAGAGCTGTAGCACTTCTAAGGAAAATTAATTTGTAATTGGAAGTAAGAGAGAAAGACATGAGACTGCAGCATAGATGAACACACTGTCATTGTCTAAATAGGTTTAATTGTTAATACTGTGCTTGAGCCTGCAGCTGATGGAGCAGCAAAAAAAAAGTGGGAGAGATATAATATTTTATTTATTGTTGTAGAGTTGAATCTGTTCAATACATAGCCTAACTAGCAGTCCAGCACAGTGGTCAATGAGAATATACTTCATGTTTACAAAATAAAAGCATAGCAAAAATGGGGAAAGGGCATCCCCATTTGAAGTGTGCCTACAATAGTACCTGTGCTGACAAAACTGTAGTGCCTTACCTACAGATTATATAGTTCCACTGACTATTTTTATACGTGACCTTCTATTTGGTGTTGAACATGAGTTATACTTACTTAAAATGTGTAGTTCTCCTGAGCTACCCTTGATAATTTCTGTTAAAAATTATGCACTCACACACCCTGATTATGGCTCATCTCCTACTTCTCACTGAAGAACTCCCAAAGCTTACATCAGTGAGCAGATTTGCTGCTGTGACTTTTGGGTACTTAGTCTGTGAAAGGAATTAGATATCCTGTTAAGTACCTGTACCTCAAATGTGCTTCAAATGCCAAGAAGCACTAGGATAGCCCTCCCAGACAAGAGTCTCTAGATGCTATAATGCTGCCTATTGTAATTTAAAATAAGGGTGGTATTCCTTTACCGATGAGTTTTTGAAAAGAAAATTATTAGACTCTTTGAAAACTCCAATTTGTACTTTAAGAGGCAGATTCCAGGATGTGTCTCTCCAAGTATTTGCAAGACTGTAATTCTGTCTGGGGTGAACTTTCTTCACCTTTTCAGCTTAGAAAAATCCTCTAAGTTTTCTTGCGACATTTCATAGAGGTACTAGTGGAGTCCAATGTTAACTTCCACACAAAAACAAAGAAGGAAAGCTGTTGGTATGTGCTCTACCCTTTTCCATGTAGCAATTAATAGCTACTAAATTATAAGCAGCCAGGGTGCTCATTTGGTGGTCTGAAATACTTGAAGTTGAAAGGCTAAATATACTTTTAATGTATGTGTCTAATAAAATAGTGAAAACCAGTGAATTAAGCCAGCTTCTCTCCTTGTTTTTGACATTGCCGCAGCTATCAGAAGAGCCCTCTCTGCCAGCCCCGGCTGCTGCACAAACCGTGCCGTGACAGGGGTTGTCCCCAAACCCTCTGAGTCTCAGGTGACAGTGTAGAGCAGGAAGGCTGGGACTGCTCTTTACTGCAGGGCCAGTTGTCACCAGCTGCTACAATGTGCTGAGAAGCGACAGCAAGGAAGGAAGGAGGGACTCTTGCGTGCCGTATCCAAAACCGCTTTATTACAGGCGGGAGGGCACGGACAAGAACCACGGGACAAGGGGAACTTGGGGTTTTACCTGGAGGAGGTACAAGGGGTGGACACTGGATACAAACCAATCAAGGGAAACCAAACGAGGACCCAATCCAGGACTGACATAACAAACCCAATCAGGGAGCAGAGGAGGAAGGTGCATGTCCAAAGAGCCAATGGCTTATCGAGGGTAAGAGAACTTTCCAGAGGGAGGGGAAGGGTTCAGGGAAGATTGACAACTAGGTAGGTGTTGCCTAGGGAAGGGTCTAGAGCAAGGGGCTTGGACATAGGCAAGACTGACATGGGAAAGGGGTGGAGTTGCAAACTTAGGCTAAACCAACAGAGCAGGGGGAAACAGAACAGACTGTTTGGGCTAAAAACACACCACAACAGTTTTGATGTATTTCTTCAGAAAACAACCTATCCCAACGCAAAAGGGATTCTTTCAGGCTTCCTTTGGTCCTCCCAAACCTGTTTTCTTTGCTGGTCTACATGAAGGGTATTTTAACTATTTGAGCCATAGATGGTTCAAAATGGTACCATTTAGCATCTGAGGTGGATGTCCTTATTCTGGTCTAAGTTTCTTCATAATTTTAAACATTTCTGTAGATTCCTTTGATACCATGCTTCAAAGAGCAAGCAAAGACGTAAAGTAATACAGTATATCTTTGTTGTATTTAATTATTTAACTGTATGTTTTTGAAGCCTACATAAGTATATTTACCTCAGAGCTGGCTGCGGCCTGCTCATTTAAAGAATAACTACAGCAGTCTTGCTTTTCCATAGTCTCCTCTGTGTGTGGTGTGTTAATTAGTTGCTGGTTACCCACTGTGTGCCAGCCTGGCTTCATTGTGCCTGTGGTGTCTGAAGCTGGGAATGTTCCAGTTGCAGCAGCAGCCACAGCAGCACTTTCAGTTCTGGTTAGTGCCTAGTCACTATGTTTTAATGCTCTTTCCAGATGACTTGGGAGAACAACAATATTTAGCTAATTGGGGGAGAGGAAGGGGGAAGCTGAAAAAAGCAGTGCTCTCTTGGGGGGGGGGGGGGGGGGGGAACAAACCACAACCACCTGCGTTTTATTATCTAGAGTGCTGTAATTACTAAACACCTTTGTGATGAAAGAAAGTGGAGTTATTCCCCTATTGCATATGATAAAACAGTGAGGGGTTGTCTACGCAGGGATGATATGCAGTTGTGTTGTTAGCCACTGAACTGCTGTATTTAAACAGCTGTAATTATGCTGGTAGAGTTGCCTGCGTGAGACTCTCCTCTGAGTTGAAATATGCCCTGTTCTGGTTTTGAGGTGTACTGCTTTGGAAGAAATTTCAAGTGATCTAAAAAAGGAAAAACAACCTGAATTTCTGGATAAATACAAACTAAGACCAAATAGGATATACTCAGTAACTATTAGCCTTTAAAGCATTTCTCTCATGCTATATGGCTTTCCGGCCAGACAAGCCTTGAGCAGGGTAGTAAACAGGCTTCTATCACTGTTTCTTCTGCTTGCTAATACTGTGTTACTATTTCCTTGTGTCTGCTTGTAGTGGTTTTACTTTCACTGAATTCTGTTTTTTTTCTGTACCAAATTTAGTATAGTGATTTGAGTATCTATTTTCTTTTTTTCTCTGGGAGATAGGATTTTGTAGAAAAAGGCAAAACAGGCTTAAGTTAAAAGTAAACAGATAGATTTTATTAACACACACTAAAAGGAGGGGGGAAAAATGAAATTTTCAAAACCTTTCTTTTTTCCCCACTAGTGTTTACTTTTCTACAAATAGCATACAGACAAAACCTGGATTTTCACTCAGTTTCACCATTTGAATATAGTCATCAATTTCATCAATTCTTTGGGAGAAGAGTCTCTTTTAGTTTACTATGGAATTTTCTTTCACTGACAACTTAGAACAGTTCTTTTGGGGGTCAGAACTCTCACAGAAACAGCTGCTCAGGGAAACCTGCTTCCATGAGGTCTCCTCCCATTAGCAGTTTCCCAAGCTGCTTATGGGTCATAGGAACTCAGGCATTTGAGGTGTCATCTTTTAAAAATGCGCAACTTCAAAGGCAAAGGATTCTTCATCTCAAGGAACAGAGATGTCTTCTCACTTCTTTCACTGGCGCAGGGGGCTTCTCGTCTCTCTCTCTCTGTTCAGGCATCTCATGGGACCACAAGAATCACAGATTCTAATGCAATATTACTCAGTCCATCACAAACACCTTTGCTCAAGCATCTACAAATCATTTCTTCAAATGCATATTTTGTCCATGGTTTAAAGGATAATCTACCTATATAGCTCATTTCCATAGCTCAAATAAGAATGTCCAGCCAGCAGGCAATTCCTTCATCCTTCCTCTAATTAGTCTTTCACTCACTTTCTCTATCTAATTGTTATGCTGGGTCTTCTCTATGTTCACTCTGTCCTTCTTTTCTCTTTCTGGGAAGAGCTAAGTCTTAAACACTTCATGTTGCCAGGAAAGGGTTGTTGCCAGGCCTGCAGTGGTCCTGTGATCTCTGCTGGCTGTGGAAGCTCAAAACCCTGCCCATGGGGGAGGCTGGTGGATGCCTTCTTTTCTACCCCTTGATTTCAATGGCACGGGCTGGGGCACGGCCCAAGCAGGGCCTGGTCCCTTCTGCTGCGGCCCCTGGCATGCGGCCAGCACTGCCGCTTGCAGCCCCCTCCTCCCCCGTCGGGTCGGCAGCCGGCGGGGGGAAGAAGAGACACTCCAGCCTGGGCCCAGAGATCTGGCCAGGCCCCGAGCTGACTTCCCCCTCGCACGGCTGAGGACAGGGAAAAGCGGCAGGGGCCTTGCCGGCCTGGCCGCTCCTCGGAACAGCTGCTAGGGTCCGCTGTTTCTTGTCGCCGGCCAGAAGGGAAAAAAATGGGGGTGGCTGGGGCACACTCACCTTTATACGGGTATTAGCAAAAGTCACCTTCGACTCTCTCAGTGGTCAAACCACCTACCAATATTAAAAACTGGCCCCTGATAGGTCCCTGGCCTTTTTAAAACAAAGTGCAAGGTCCTGGCAGGGCAATATTCCATTTATCAAAAAACCAAATCTATGACAATATCTACTTTTCAGCTTTTGGGTAATGCACATACAAAACTTACTAAAATTACATACAACTCTTATTTAAGACAATAAGGCTACTTTACTTTTAGATATTTTATTATGATTATGTTTAATTACTACTAATATTTGCTTTGCTTTTTGATTTTTTAGTCAATTTTATTTTGTAATTTTTATCAAATTTTATTAAATTTTTACATTTTTACTAAAAAGAATGTATTTAGTTAGTTTGCTTTACCCTATGACACTGATGTCTTCTCCCTATATCACCGTAGATTTTTTGCTTGTCCTAGAGGGCTTCCTTTGCAAAAGAATTCATATGTACAACAGCAGTGCCACAGTCACTAGAAGTAATTAAAAAAAAAAAAAATTAGGAAACTCAAGTATAAAGAATATATAGCAAAAGATGAGATATTCCCTGGCCCATACAGTGGAACAATTTTCCATGGTGAAATTGCACTGGGAATTTCAGGAGTTGTTAAGAGCTCTTCATAAAAAAGACTTCTGGTTTAACGCCTTCTCTCATCTTCCTGCTGCAAGACTAAAGCCCTCTCCAATAGCATCCAGACGTAAAGATGTACAAAGCCACAAACAAATAGAAAATAAAAAGAGCACCTGCTTTGTGGAAGAGGACTCTTTGTAAGACCTGAAAGAAATAATTTCAACTTTTGTGCCTTCACTTTGAGGAGAAAAGGCCACCTTTGTCCTTTTCCTATGAGTTAGGGCTTTGTACCAGTTAATTAATTATATAGTAAAGATGAACTGACGGGCTGATGAAGATAAACAGGACCATGAGCATTTATGAAGAGTGGGAAATATCACTGAAGTGCAAAAAAAAATAATGACAAAGGTTACTGCAGCTGAACAGTATTTGATTTTCCACTCATTTACTGTTATAAGGGACTAGGTACAGGAACTTGTCTGAATAACCATATAATTGAAGCATATTAAGGGTGAAAAAAAGAAATTAGCAAAACCAGTTAGATGACTAGATATAATGTTTGTCCAGCAGAACTACACAGCAGCTGAATTTTCATCAAAATTCAGAAGACTTAGATACTGGCCTCCCATGGGAAGTGCTAAAGATTCGGTTGCTTGGGAGGCTTACACCTACTGGTAGGTTGCATTTTCATCAGCATTTCTGTAATCATTAAGTTTGGTGAAGGTGCAAACCCCTTAATTTTTAATTCATTACTGGTTAATGTTGATTTGAAGAGCTGTTTGTTTAAGGGGTAGAACAGTGGATGATAACTGAGGCATTACTTTTGTGGATCAAAACAATGTGTCCTTCATTATTTTGTTGAGCCCAGAGGCTGAAAACCATTTTTAACATGTTTTCATTGTTTTAAGGAGAAAATAGTCCTAGGACTTCTTGAATTAACCAATACAATTGTACAAGTTTTCCCATTTCAGCATTCAAATACTTTGTTTTGTATTATAAAACAAGTTTCGAAGAGAGAGGGAATGTTTGACTTTGGGTGTTTAACACAGTTAAAATTAGATTTAGCCATAATGTGATGATCTTTTGTGCATGTCATTGATTTCATAGAACCATTTAGGTTGGAAACAACCTTTAAGACCTGAGTCCAACCATTAACCCAGGAGTGCTAAGTCCACCATTAAACCATGTCCCCATGCCTTTTAAATACCTCCAGAGATGGTGACTTTACCACTTCTCTGGGCAACTTGTTCCAATGCTTGACAACCATTTTGGTGAAGAAAGTTTTCCCAATAACCATTTTCCTGTCATCCTGTCCCTTGTTCCCGGGGAGTAGAGCCCAACCTTCACCTGGGTGCACCCTCCTCAGGTAGAGTGAGTGAGGGAGTTTTGGAGTGTGAGAAGGACCCCTGAGCCTCCTGTTCTCCAGGCTGAGCCCCTTTCCCAGCTCCCTCAGCTGCTCCTCACTAGACTTGTGCTCCAGCCTCTTCTCCAGCTCCATTCCCTCCTCAGGACACCCTCTGACCCCTCAGTGTCCTTCCTGAATTGAGGGTCCCAGAACTGAACACAGCACCAGCTGTGCTGCAGCCACAGCGGTGCCCAGCACAGGGGGACGGTCACTGCCCTGCTCCTGCTGCCCCAGTATTGCTGACACAGACCAGGATGCCCTTGGCCTTATTGAACCTCGGACCACTGGCCTTGTCCTATGGATCCAGCCTGTTCTGATCCCTCTGCAGAGCCTTCCTGACCTCCAGCAGATAAACACTCCCACCAAACTCAGTGGCGTCTGCATTATCAACAGGACCGGTCGCAACACTGGACCCTGGGGAACTCCACTGGTTGGTGCCCAGCCACCAGCTGGATATAACTCCATTCACCACCATCCCCATGGTCCAGATGTCCAGACAGTTTGTCACCCAGTGGCACCGCACCCGTCCAAGCCATGAGCAGCCAGTTTTTTCAGGAGAATGCCATGGAGATAGTACCAAAGGCTTTACTAGAGTCCAGGCAGATAATATCCACAGCATTTCCCTGATCCATTCAGCAGGTTGCCTTGTTGTAGAAATCATGATAGTCAAGTAGGATCTGCCCTTCATAAACCCATGCTCATTTATCTTCATAGATGCTAATTTCATGTTTCAAAAGTAAGCATGTTTATTTATTTTTGTTCTGTGGTCTGTTAGATGATATTGGCCCTTTCATTATTATTACTGAAAATTACAAACATGTGTGCAAAAGCCAGAGTGTAATTCTAGTCTTTATTCTGCTTACAACTGCTTAGAAAACCACCACCAAAACTGGTAGAGAAGCCCAACACTGATAGTTAAGAAATTGTCATTCTAAGGGAAGCTTTCTGGACTAAAGTAATATAAGCAACTGCTGCTGTGCATGGGGAAACTAGCTGGGTTTAAGGAAACAAAACTTCATGTATTTCTTATTTATTTTTGTATCATTGTTCAAGTGCAAAATCCTGGATTCAAAATAGAATATGATGTTATCTATATATTGATAGATTTTTTTTGTTTTTGTGGTGGTGGGGCTTTTGTTTGTTTTTCATATCTTGCTGCTCAGCGTGCATACAGACATATATTGCCTTAACTCATGGTAATTCCGTGCACATTTTTCCAGTAGATTTTTTTATTTCTTGATAATGGATTTGATAATTTTTATTTCTTTTGATAATAATGCTCATTAGCCCTGATTATAGTCAACCAGAAAAACAGAAAATACTGAAAGAAACTTTTATTTTCCAAGCTCTTGTGATTTTGCTGCTGTTGCTCAAGGGTGTAATTCAAATAGAGTGCAGAGCAAGTGCAATAAGATTTCCATTCAGTTTTAACAGTCTAAGAATTTTTCAGGTTTTTCTTTATTCCTCCTTAGGACAAATGTGTCACATGCTACTTTTTTTTTTCCCCTACTTGTCCATTCTTCTTTTCTTTAGCTATTCTAAATCAGTATGCTTCATGAGAAAGTGGAGAGCTCAGTGAGAGAAATGGTTTTCTCAAATTACATACTGCTTGTATTTGGCTGTGTTTGTATGGATATTATAGTGGTTTTGTCTCAATGACAGGTCTCATTCTAGATTGTTTTATTCAGCCTCTTACCTCCTGTTTTGAGATCAGTCTTTAGTAAAATTACCCTAATGCAGTCATATATATAGATCTTAAAATCATTTTATGTTCCTTTCCAGTAATTCAACAATCTGAAGCCATTTCTCTCTGGCAAGTATTCTGTTCTTTCCTCTCCCTTTTTCCTGAGTAGAAGCTGGCCTTTTCTGTGAGAAAAAAAAAATAACAATCAAAAATTTTTCTCATGTTCAGTTCAGCCATTCATGATGACGATGAGAAAATACATTGCGTTCTGCAGAAGAAGATGTGAATCCAGACTGAGATGAGGCTGGAAGTGGCTTCTGCTTATTCTATACTTGCAAACAAAACAGAAGACACAGTACACAATTCTCTTTTTCAACCCTTTAGTGCATTGGGGGTCTTGAATACTTACTTAAACATTGAAGAGATGAGTACTTAAAGATACAGGGTAGTTTTTAGTGGTTTTTTAATACTGAGTCAGTGATAGGTGGAGGTTTGACTAAATTTTGCCAGGTTCTGTTTCATGGAGCATCTCTTGGCAATCCCATTTGTTGCTTGGCTATTGTCAGAGGGAAAAGGTTGTTCCACACATCTGGGTTGAACTTCCTCTGATTTGACTTATTTTTGTTCTCTCTTGTCCTCCTCCATGCATCTCAGCAGGGAGCATGGCTGTGTCTTCATGCTAATCTCTTCATGGCTACCTGCAGGCTGCATGAAGTTCTCCAAAGCTGCATCTGAACAATCTCACAGCCCTTCCTCAAGTGCTAAGCACCCTGATTATCTAGTTGGCCCTTGGCTTAGCTTGTTTAGGTTCTTTGATGATAGGATAAGGGGGAATAGCCTTAACCTGAAGGAGGGTAGGTTTAGATTATATATTAGGAAGAAATTCTTCACTGTGAGGGTGGTGAGGCACTGGCACAGATTGCCCAGAGAAGATGTGGACTCCCCATCCCTGGAGGTGTTCAAGACCAGGCTGGATGGGTCTCAGTGTAACAGGGTCTTGTGCAAGGTTTCCTGTCTGTGGCAGGTGGTTTGGAGCTAAATGATCTTTAAAGTCCTTTCCAACTCAAACCATTCTATGACTTTATGAATCCAGACATTATGATTCGAATGTTGTTCTGGTGCTGTGAGGCCCAAAATTGAACACACATTTCCAAGGGGTGATCCAAAGAACACAGAGTGGGAGTATGCACCCTATCTTTATCTGCCATCTGGATTCAGGATACCATTAGTCCTTATTATGCATTGTGCACTGTAGGCACCTGTTTAGCCTTTTTTTCTTTTTATCAGCCGCTTTTCAGCAATGGTTTCCAAGTCAGTCAGTCCCTAGCATGGCCTATTTTGAGTTTAATCCATTTTATCTGCCAGAGATTGCATTTGTCCTTGTTGAATTTAATGAAGTTACTGCTGGCCCAGTCCTTCAGCATGTTTATATTTCTTTCAGTGGCAATCCTGCCCTTGAGTGTATCATTGAAATGGAGGTTGATTGAGATCATTAATAATGACAACCAATGGTGAATCAAAAAAGAACAAAAGATACCATAATCTTTGTATGATACCATCGCCATTAAAAATAATCACCATTTTCAGGCACAGTCCTACAATTCAGGAAGCAGCTGTGGATAGTAAATTGGAGAAAAGTGAATGTACCCCTTTTTCCTCTACTAAGAATAAACATGTGTTTATATTGATATATGTAGATCCTTATCTATTGTATCCATTTAGCTTCTGTTCTAGCATTGAACACACTTTGCTGTTGGCTTCTGTCAGTTACTGATTTTATTTTCAACCACCAATTCTTAGATGTAAAGTAATCTGCTGTGTAGGAGAAATTGAGTGTGGGTTCCTACATTATGCTTAATGAAGTGGGCTGGAACATTTTTTTTAACTCCAAATATACTATCTACTTATGTGTGTGTCATCAAAGCTTTTTTTAATGTCTGCCTTTCCTGTCTGAAATAGGATGTCACAAAATGTAATGAGAAATAGAGAAAAATAGAAAGAATGTAAAAGAATCTTCAATGGACTATATAAATCTTCCTAAGAAATGTTGCATGTTGGTACTAAATAATAAACCATCCTGTCAAAAATACATAGAAAGCTTAGTTACAAATTACTGCAAAGCGTATTTTCAGAAGACTTGTCTGCAAAAAATTATCTGATAATTTTTTATAGATAATGGAAAATATTTCTGGGGATAGTTTCCCTAAAGGAACTAAGGGAACCTAAGACTGAAAAAACCCCTGAGTGTTTAAGAAGCAGCTTTCTTTTATGCATGTAGGCTGGGTGTTTATAGGTTTTATAAAAGTTTCTGAGAAACAAAGGTGTACTCAGAAATAAATTAAACCTTTATTATAGGTGGGGTATTGAAAGTATGGTTCAAATATAGTTTAAGTAATTCTGAAAAAAAGAAGTGTCAGGAAGATCAAAGTTAGTACTTTTCCTGAGGGCCTGAGTAATATCCAAATTACTGATACATATGGGTAAAAGTGTTTAGGAGGCTTTTGTTGTTGCTGTTAGTTCCTTTTGAAGAGCTTTTAAAAATCTTTAATTATACAGATCTTTTTGCATACATCTCTTGTCTCCTCTCATATGATCTGTTTTCCTTCTATAATTTCCCCATATCATATTTGACTCTTTTTGTGATACTTTCTGTGAAATCACAAGACTTGAGTTTTTATTGCTTAGGGAATGAATTGCAGGGTAGAGGGATCTGTCTGGTGTAGGATCCAGAGATGTGTTGTTCTGTGACCTCCTGTAATGGACCATTTTCTTCATTGATGAAGTTTCAGTTAAACTTTTGATTTCATTCTAAGTCCTCATTTTGGCATCTTAGTGTAGCATTACTTGGTTTTGCTGGCATGCTGCCGTGATTAATTAGCTTTGAAATGGTTTGCGTACCTCTTATTGTAGTTTGCCCACTAACACAACTATGACAATAGAAATGAGCAGTTAATGTCTCAGTGTTAGCCACTGTATGAGCTGTAAATGTTGATTACCGTTAACGAGCAATCAGGAACACTGTATTCATATGGGAAGCGAATTGTCTGATTTCAGGAATCTCCAAGGCAGCAAAAAAATGCTCAAAAGAATGAGAAATTTGCTTTCCTTGCTTTCTGGATCTTTGGTGAGCATTCAAAATTTTTCCTGGTTGGGCAGTTATTTTCCATATCCTGTTTTCACATTTGATTGGAAGATGCAGTGTCCAGACATTATTTTCAAAAAACAGTACATGAAATACCTTTTGCAGAATATGCTAGGTTTGGTCAATTGTATTTAAGTATCATTTCAGGTTTAATATGTTAAAAATTTTGCCAGAGTATGTAGATAATGCTGGGTCTTCTGCGACTTGATTTTTTTTTCATGAAAACATAGTGAACAATTAAATTTTAAAAATCAGCTGATGACAGAAGTATAATCTCTGTTTTTTTAATTACATGAAAAAATACTGTAGTTGAACCTCACTAAAAAGAGACTCTATTTGAGTGTTATTTGAAATTGTGTGATTGGATGCTTTACTGCTGTTGCAGTTCTAAACATGCTAACTTTATATGAGACTAGGGACTGATTTTGAAATTGAAGTAGTCATCTCAAATTTGCCAGATTAATTAAAGAACTAGCTACAGTACTGGTTGATGTGAAGGAGAGTATGGCAGAATACTAAAAACTATGGCTTTTTATGCCAGGATAGCTTTTTTAATTCTGTCAATTTGACAGGGCATCATTAGCTTTTCTTGTGTGATTGATGTGGCAGAAGAAGATAAAATGTTTCTTTGTTTTCTGAAGAATGAAAGATGCTGCCAATGAAAATAATATATCAAGACAACTAGAGCTTATTAAATCACTTTAAATGAATGAAGACGTTGCCTTTTAAGACTTCAAAATTGAACAGGTTTGCAAAACTTAGTGCCAAATAGAGAGCTGTTTGTCATAGAAGAGACTGGACATTATTGCAAATAGAGCTGACAGGTAGTGTAGTCAGAAGTAGCTTTGGAATTTTAAGACATGCTGACCAGGTTAAGTAATCACAAAGCAAATTTAGACCAGAACATGTACTGAAACTTCCATGATTTGACTCCACTTCTGAATCACAACGTCTCAAGCTGTTCCTTTCAAAGTTACCATCAAGTCAGCAAGGTTAGATTGTGCTACACTATTTAAAGTCTCACAGCTGTCAAGAAAATTTGCCTGGATTTGAGCAGGATTTCCTTCTGAAAATCAGAGTAACAAGGAAGTAGCAGAAGTGGTTAAATGATGTTCCGCAAAGGGACTTGGCTGCACAGATTAAATGTAGCAAGTAGAAGGTCATACCCTGTAAATGCTCTCATTTCTCACTTTCCAGTAGTTGATGATTTGTAACCAGATACAACATGCAATGTGGTCAAATGTAGAACTTTAAGAGGAAATTTTAGTAGATTTTGAATGTTTTAGTGTAAGATTTGGTAGCAAATTGTATTCTTTGGGTGATTTTGAGACATGTTCCATTGCTTTATTTTGGGAAGAGAATGTGCAGAGAGAAATGGATAAATAGATAAAAGGAAAAGAAAGGTATTCACACTTCTCTTGGCCATTGGTTAAAGAATCCTTCTGCTTCTGGTCTCACTTGAGTGCAGCTAATTATTGTTAGTGGATCATTGCTGCCACAGGGTAGAAACTCCCTTAATGACACAGTGTTCATGTGATGTTTAAAATTCTGCTGATCTGCTGCTACACTTAAGAAGAAAATGAGACTTTTATAATTTTTGACAGCCATAACTTGTCTAGGTCTTATATGTTTACTAAAGATCTATCTTTCAGTTAACTTTGGCCTGAATTTTGACTGGGTGTAAGCAGCATTGATTTCAATGCTGTCACATGTCTTACCTGTCCATGCTAATCAGGTCTCAGTTCAGCAACAATCCTTTCTTCCAGGAGTATTTCTAACAATTCCACTCCTATCAGGGCAATCTCATGAACAACCAAAATGTTCCTGATAGCAGGAGCAGTAGTCCTGAGGGTCTGGTTTATTGACTGTGAGTGAAAGCCATTCCACTTTGTCAATAGTTTCCATCTCTGTTTGTGTTGCTTAGGTACTCTAGAGAGTGCCCCATGCAGATTTTTTCCTTTACCTCTTTAGATTAGACTCCTTCTTGCAGCCTTAGTTTCTTTGGTTATGAAAAGAAACAGTACCATTCTTGGCATACCAGTGAACATTCTTTTTCTGCAGGCAACAAATCTCCCTCTCCTGCTTATGTCCAAAGTGCGCTCCTTGCTGATTGATCACTGACCTCATCACCTGCTTTTTCTGCTGTACCATGTTAGACTTGCACTGCCAATCCTCAGCTTCATTTTTGTAAATGACTTCTCTCCATTTTCATGAAAAATGGAGAGAAGTCATTTACAAAAATGAAGCTGAGGATTGGCAGTGCAAGTCTAACATGGTACAGCAGAAAAAGCAGGTGATGAGGTCAGTGATCAATTTCCCCTTACTCTCTGCTCTTTCAGATTCTTTCCCTTTACAAACAGTATTTCCCTAGAGTTTGTTATTGTTTGTAAAAACAAGTAGTACTGAATCTGAGGGGAAGTGAGGTAACAGAAATTGTTCTTGCCTGTTCAGGCAGCAGCCAAACAAGTGGCATGCAAGCCAAAGGATTTGTGTTTGTTCAGTCATTTTCCCCCAAACATCTTTAAATGTATTTTCAAAACATTTCCTCCTTGTTTTATTTTACAGTTGAAGGTGTTTTTTCTTGTCTTAGTACGTGATGTATCCATATTAATTTTTCATTCTTGAACTGGGCCTGGGTGGGAGGGAGGTACAGCACCTCATATTTTGGTGTGTTTTGGATCTTCAGTCAAAACAATTGAGATAACACACTAATGTTTTGGCTGTTAAAAGAGTGCTTTCTCATGGTCACAGGTTTTTCTGTTTCTTATTGGTCCCTTCTCCAGTCAATAGATCAAGGTGAGTACAGATAAGAAATGTTTAGTAAGTGAAGAAGTAGAAGAAGAGAGAAGGAAAACTAAAGTAAAAAAGCATTATAAGGGCATTTGCTCACCACTCCCCGCAGGCAGACTAATGCCCAGCTGCTATAAAGACTTTTAAAAGGTGATGCATATTGAATGCTTATTAACCTGAGGAGCTGCTGCTTTTACGATCAGTAATGATTTTACAAGATGCTACTGGAATGTTGTAAATGAGAACTGCATAGCAATAAAAGAAAAGAACAATAGAGCTTAATTTTGGCCAAGAGCTTTAGAAAACCATTTGTTTTTCAAACTCAAGCCACAATGTTGTTCAGTTGAAGGACAGTAGGAGGGCAGCTTGATTTTGTATGTATTTGTTTATTAAAATACTCTGAAGTAAGGTTAATATGACTGCTATTGAAGTAAATGTGTTGAGGGGCTAGGATATGTCTAAGTGTTTAATGGATGTGCAGAGAAATCTATTTTACATGCATGGAAATACTGAGATAATTCTCTGAGAAGCTTTGACACAACATAAGAAGAAAATCATTGGGGAGATTTCTCAGTAACAGTTATTGTACTCATGCAACAGCGTAAAATGGAATAGTTTTGTGACACCTGTGAGAAATTGGCTCTAAACTAGGGCTATTTGCAATGGGAAAATCTTTTTGCCATAATAGTTTTGGGTGACAAATTACTGTCTTCAATATCGGCTTAAATTTAACCTGGAATGCATTTCCTCTGTGATACTTGAACAACAAGAGTATAAGTGATCTGGAAAAGGTACAGAAGCTCTTGGGATCATACTTTTCAGTAAATGTAGTAAATGCAGAGTGCAAGAGTCATAATTGATACTGAAAAATGCAAATGCAAAATTTACTTAATTATTTTATTGTCTCACACCCGAACAGACCATGTGATTGCTGTTATATCTATGCATACATAAATATGCATGTATATATACATGCATGCATAGATATAACAGCAATATATCTGCATATATTTGCACGTAGAGCATGTGAATCTCTTAGGGGAAAGGCAAAAGCATTTTTAAAATATATTCTTTTCAACTCACAGTCATGCTCTCAGACAGAGTGAGCTATTATGGCTGAGACTGTCCAGCTGCTGCCGCTGCCTTTGTGAGGTTGCTGTTGGCTTTAAGGGGTCCGGCTCAGCTGGACATCCACTGGACTCAGCCACGTCGTTTGCATTGTTGCACACGATGCAGCCGGGAGCCAGGAGTGACTTATGCCGATGGCTGTGAGCTGCAGTGGCTCAGGAAGAGCTTTGTACTCTGGAGGTAATAGGTGAAGTCGGCTGGGGGAAGAACTGCCTGAGCTGTACCGTCTCACTTTCTGGGAATGTGAGTCAGGGCCACTGGCCATGCCTC
Source organism: Sinosuthora webbiana (assembly GCA_013397395.1). Taxonomy (NCBI): domain Eukaryota; kingdom Metazoa; phylum Chordata; class Aves; order Passeriformes; family Sylviidae; genus Sinosuthora; species Sinosuthora webbiana. Next base: position 43,228 of record VXBN01014230.1, on the reverse strand, counting down.
CTTGCCCTCCTTTCACAGCTCAGAACGCATGCAGTGGCAGGTTTTGTTACAAGGAGTGTTTTTGTATTTCAGTAAAGATTCCTAAAGGACAGGAGACAAGGCTGTTTTCATAACAGCTGAGCTAAACCCCTGCAATCATCCGCTGTGATCCACAGTACCTGACTTATCCTGTGATAAATAAAAACTTCAGTGAGAGAGTTGTTATATGCCAAGTTTTCTGACACCAAAAAGACTTCCTTTTTGTGGTTAAGGCAGAGATACTGACATCCACATAAGCTTGCTTTTTCAACCATGCATCTGTTTAAAACCTTTTCCCCATCTGAAATGTACAAACCACTGTGAGGTCATGGATTTATGAAGTCAGTAAAACTTAGAAGTATTTAGAAAATGAGACGCTAGAAGAATACTTGGATAACTTTTTACAGCTGGATCAGTGACCTATGATCAGAACATTTTGATGGAAACTTCTCTATGGAGCCTTATTGTCCATTATAAATACATATTATAAAATTAGCTTTTCGCAAATATTAGGGAAAATATGTATAATGTTAAAATAACTTTGCTGTAAGGATATAGTTTTTATTTCTGCTATTAACAAAACTTAGACATGGTAGTGGGATAGCTGATATATAGTTATGCTTGTAATTAAACTGCCTGCTTAGTTGAGATAACATCCAGTGAACATATGATAAGGACCCTGCCAACTATCAGCACCTGCCCTCTGAAGAAAATATAGATCCAGACCGACGCCGGAGGCGGTAAAAAGAACTGACTAAAACCACAGCCAAGGAACACGCATGCTCCAAAAAGACAGACCCAAGGAAGGGCCATGCTAAACAGTTCCTGGAA
>VXBN01014230.1:0-42258 GCA_013397395.1 Sinosuthora webbiana | reverse complement strand
GGACCCAAGGAGGGGCCATGCTAAACAGTTCCTGGAATATGGAAACTAGTTTGTGGAAAAGTATGAATATGCATAATGATTTATGAATATGTAGCAGGCTGATGTAATAGAAAAGGTATTTAAGGAGTGCCTCCAAAGATAGCAGGGGTGCTTTTGGCTGAGTGCCAAGCACCCGGTCATTAACTTTTTGCTTTATTATCTCTGTCTCTTATTGTCTTTTATTAAACTTTTTAAATTTTACTAGGAAAGTGAACCTCATTCTTCACATTGCATGTTGGTCCATAAAACCAATTCTCAGTTTGCTTAAGGATTACATGCTTCTGTATGCTCTGTATTTTTACATAAATACTAAAATTATGAAGACAGTATTTCTGCACCCCAAAAAAAAAAAAAAAAAGCTACCAGTGTTTTCCCCAAAGGATTGATGTGCTTGAAAAAAAAACTAACACAAAGGTGTCCTTAGTTTGAATTATTAACAAAATATGGATACCGACCTAATGCCGATATCCATCTATGACGGACAAAAGACTCTCTAACAGTTTAGAGTTAGAAAGTGTATGTTTAATTACGATGCCGGGCAGCGTGCGGGATAGCTCCCAAACACACACGCACACCCACCGAAGATTACAGGGTCTTTTTATGTACAGAAGTATTGAATACCCAAAACACAAATGTTTATTCATAACTTTGGTACATCGCATTCCCTGCTTCGTATGGTAATTAGCCAAAAGCTATTAAGCATGCATGGTTTGTTTCTCTGAAATGAGTCGGTGGTCTTTTTTTATGGGGCAGGGTCTCAAAATTATGAAGTAAGTGTGTCTTCTTCGCTTTGACTTTTTAACCTTTTAGTGTTACGTGACAACTGAATCCTGTTTTCCAGGAGTATTTGATTTATGATTTCATTGTGATTCTTGAAGCCTATTGATTAGTCAGAATACGCAAACATAAGTTGACAGGCCTCATGATTTATCAGTTCCTTAGATCCGGCTTCTGCTTATCACAAGGGAAGTCTATGTGTCTTACCTCAGCAATATTTGGTTTCAGCTAAAAACTTTAATTCTTTAAAATTAATGTCTCAAGTTTATAACCCTGTAAGTATTACACATTTACAAGTTCAGTATTCAGTAGAAACTGAAAATGTTCTTCAAAAAGTTATGGTGGACTAAATTTGATGTTGAGCAGGAAATAAGCAGAAATGTCCCCAGAACACAAAGACCTGAAATACTCTGTCCCTCAATGTGACTCTCCTCAGGTTGGAAGCTGCAGAAAAATCTACCTACACATCAATAACATAAGAAAAGCTCTTGTGTTTTGTTAAGGGTTTTTTCTTTACCATTTTGTATCAATATTAAACATCTAGACCACAGATGTAACTCAAAAAGAAAACCTGTGGTGTAAAAGGCAGTTGGTGGTTTCATTCTGTGTCTTACAGAAATACTTCTGTTTTTAGAACTTGGCTGGTGGTTTAATTTGTGATAAATGAGGCAGAATTGAATACAGTAGATAACTTACAAGTCATATAGGGGATAAAGGGGGAATAAAAAAGAGAGAAAAACAGTGTTTCTGTTGTTACCTGAGGAGGCAGAAGGATAAGGTGCAGTGTTGAAAGGTGCAGTTGCAGCATTGTGGGTTTTCTAATGCTGATTGTGCCTCAGAAGTTCTGTCTGCACAATCCAAGGAATTTGTACTGCTGCAGGTTTTTCCAAACAGTTTTTACTCTGTGCAATGACAGGGAAGATAGGTACAACATACAAAAGCTTTCCTTGTAATGCTTGATCACCTGATTATTACTGCAAGAGCAGGAGGGAGAGGTAACTTGAAGATAGATTTCTAATAATTTTCATTATTTTCTTTCACTGTGACTTGTGATGAATACTGAAGGAGTGAATCCTGAGCAGAGAACATATGTAGGCTGCAGTCAGAAGTTAATATTTTTCTGGAGTTTTCTTATTTGAATGCCCATGGATGGCTATTAGAAACATACTAAATTTAAAAATATCATGTAGATTTGTAAAATATAACAGTTAATTCATTGGGGAAATCCTGTGTTCCAAAGAAAACAAGAGTTTAAAACAATTCTAAATATATTTTTCTGTCTATGGGCTCAGGGTGTCAAACAAATTGGTTGAAATAATCATATGGAAGTTCAAGTATGTACAACCCCAAATTTAAAGAAGAATATAAAAACTCAGAAAAATATTATCTTGGTAATCTTGTCAATTTTGTCTTTGAAACAAAAATTGTCTATTTACAAAACACGCCTGCAACATAAAACTTACTATAATGTTTGAATTGAAAACGTAGGTGTCTACTAATTAATTTGAATAATGTACCTGACAATCACAAAACCAATTAGAAATTGAAAAATCTTTTGCATGGGTTGTTTCATTTAGATGAATAACTTTGTGATACCTTGCTCTTACCTGGCTTATGGAAGTCATGCCAGGGAAGTACACCTGCTAATCCCCAGGGGTTTGTTCTGAGGTGGGGTGCAAGTTTCTGAGCCTAATCAGGGGACTGGGCACTCTCTGCTGCTTAGAGAGCTGCTGGATTGGTGTTTGTGTGTGTTGGTGCTGATGCTTGTGTGTTGCATCCAGTGGGTGCTCTCTACGAGGCTCTGGACTGACGATGACTCCGCTGGAGAGAATTAATCCAGCTGCTTTATGCAAACAGGGACTGCCCTGTCAGAACAGAATGGAGTGGCAACGTGAGCCACTAACCTTTGGATCCAGAAGAGGAAATCCCCCTGTCTTTTGGGAAGTGTGTTTGGGAGGTGCAGGACCTGCCTGATGCAGCATGCATCAAATTAGCATTGTAGGTGAATGTTTCAAAATGGATCTGGCAAAACCAGTGTTGGTGAGTTACCATATTGAACTTGTCACAGAGGCAGGTAATTGCTAGGTGGGGTGACACAGCTTGTGTGTTATGCAGGAGGTTAGATTAGATCATCACTGTTTCTTCTGGTTTTGGATTCTGTGACTCTGCTGCAACCAGTTGTTCCATGCAATCACTGTCCATACTTGTTTATCACCAACACACCCAAATTGTCTTGCACCAATATGTGGCTGACACCATTATAGAGCTGTCTGTTTTCCAGGGCATGAAGAGCTTTCCCATAGGTCAATGTGGTAAGGAAAATGGGAATTTAAAAATTATATGTTTGTGTGACATGGAATTGAATTGGTGGGGGATGGGAAGGGGTATAGAAAATACAGAATTTTGTATTAGAAATTTTAGTATTCCTGGCTAACTTATGCTAAATCGGTAGAACCTGTTTTAAACTGAGGTGGCACTCCAGACAGGTTTGGAAGTAGGAATAATAAAAACACAGTGCAAAATTGTGTTATGCAGAATTTATGCAAAATTATTATAAATAATAATTTCAATATTATTATGTACTGTGTATGCTGTATATTACATGTATTACAACTTGCAACATTTTGTTACTATTATGTATTACTGTGTTCTTAATACAGAATTAAGGACAAAGTAGATGGGTCATCTTGAAGTAAGCTGCAGCTGCTTGAAATCGTTTTCTAGGATGCTGGTTGTGTTAGTCTGTTTCCATCACTGAGAGTATGGGATTGGCCAAAAGATTGGTTCAATCAGATGTATTTGGTGTTCCTGAAGATAATACTTTTTTTGCAGTTCAGCAATGTGTAAGTAGCCCTATATTTGTTTTGGTAAACCTTCATGCTCCTTTTATTTTTACAAGGCTGGTTGCAGGAATGAATTCACCTATGCATGCAACTTTAGGCCAAATCTGGAGGCCTCAGTAACAGTTTAGCCCTGTTTGCATAACAATTACTTAGAGAGAGATAAAAGACTTAAGTTTTCTGACAGTTTGTATGCACAAAATATGTAAAAACTCTTACATAATTATAGATATATAAAAATACAAAAGGAACCCCTAATTGTTGAGGGTTTTTTTTTTTTTTTTAGCTTACATGAATATAAGTTTTAGTACCGCAGATTAAAATCTGTTGGTCATATTGAACTGGTTAACATTACTGCAGTGCTGTCTGCCATGTTTGGGAGAGAGAAAGCTCTCCCCTCCCTGTGTTTGTGGCCTCCCAAAAATAACTGATTTGCCAGGCACATTTCTTTTCAAGAAGGAAGACATTATTTTCCAACAAGGACAAGACTGACATGGATGCATTTTAGAGCACTGTTTTCCTTTTAATAAGGTTTATGTCAGCATCACTCTCTGCACCTACTGCCCTGCTTCAATTTATCTGTCTCTTAGAATGCCTAATTTTATTTGGAAAAATTCAAATGGTAGAGTTGCTGTGGATAGAGTGATTGTCATGCAATATTAATTAATAACTGGTAGATTTTATTCCTTTTTTTGCAGGGTCTGGGGTAAAATAATGAGTCTTTTGAGTGTTTTCCTTAGTCAAACAAACACTGCATTTGAGATGGTATATAAATTTTCCTCAACAAAACCTATTATAAAATTACTGTAAAAGCTAATTTTTAATAGCAATATTAAAATACTCTGCACTCACTCTTGCCTTTTATATATTTCAAACATTTTTAAAATGTCTTTCTGACAGATGGTCTGCATAGCTTTTCTCTTGAATCAGCTATCGGAACATAAATAGGTCAGATGAAGCTGCTAACTGTTCTAATGTAATTCAGGAACACTGGGCATAAGACAGGTTTTTGCTACAGCAGCACATCTTTCCATTTATTGTCTGAGGAAGATATTGCAATCCATACAAAGAAAAAATGTGTATTAGGCTATTTGTTTTATTTGTTTTTTCTCTCACATCGTTTGCTGATTTTGTCTGTATGGTTTAGCTGAATGTTTGGGCTAATTTGGATATATATTAATTTAGTTTCTCTGAAACAAAAATACAGTTTTAAAAAGTAATGATTAAAAATATGTTTGAAATCTATTTTGCACTTAGAAGACTAGGAGGAAGGTTTAAAAGCTGAAAGTAAAAACAAAAATTTGCTACAGAGGCTATTTTTGAGCTTACTTCTCTTGCAAGGTGCCCAAGGATTACTGTGGTATTACAGTGTTCCTTATTTGTTAGCTGTAAACACACAGATACTTTTGGGTAAGTGGAGAAGTGGTTATAGCTACATACGGCTTTTAGGGTTATCATTACTCGTTGGCAGGATGCCTCAGTGTGTCACATGTCAAGTGTTTTCCAAACCTGAGTGTTCCATAGGCTGCTTTTCCCTAACCCACACACTCATGTGCTCATTGGCTTTCGCTCTCTCATTGTACTGTCAATGTGCAGTTTTAACCATTTCGCTTCCGAAGTTCCTTCTGAGAGTAGGAGAATTGGTGGCTCCTCGTGATGTGAACCAGAAGCTTCAGTTTTGATTCTTTCAAAACACCTCTAATATAGCAGTTTCATTATGTCAGCATAGTGGTCAGAACCTTGTTTCTTTGAGGATATAATTAAACAAGGATATCAGGGAGTGTTTTTCACTTTAGGTATTAGGAAGCCATTTAAGCACCTTTATTCAGCTGTTTTGTTTATTATTTATTTATTTATAGCACAAAAAAGAAAGTTTGGGTAAAATCAGAAGGAAGCTTTTGAACACGCAAGTGTATGAAGCAAGTAAATCCTTAGAAGTTGTACATGATCTAAACCACCTTTTAAAATACCATTCTGATGATGGAACCAGAGAAGCTCTTCAGGGTTATAGAGGAATGCTGCTTTCAGTTATGAAGAAGGAAATTGGAAATACATTTGGCATGCATCACAAAAGCACAGCTCAGTTGTGGTATGCCACTTGGGGCAGGGTATGGGTAAGCTTTGAGACAGAGCACTTAACAGAGAAATAATAAAGGAGAGGTTAGAATGGCTACCAATGCCATTCACCTGGTGGTAAGGTTATGAGATCTAAAACCAGTCTGTTCAAGGAGGCTCTGCGTCACTCAAGACAGCCAGCAGCTATTATTTATGGAAGTATGAAAGTCAAATAACTGAGTTTTGTTTAAATATGTTGCTTATCTTGAACTAATGAACAAAAGTCCTTTTTTAATGGTGTTCAATCAGTTTTCCAAATTCCAACAGGAACATCTATCTGTTCAAAAATATCCATATGCTCCAGTGTTTAACTCCACATTTCTGTCTTCAGTAAAATAGATCAGGACTGAAATTTGGCTTTCATATTCAAATGTGTGGTGAAATTTATCATCCAGCCACACAGTGCCAATTCATGCAGTTTTTTCTGATGATTTGCACACAAGATGGACATTCTCATATTCTTGACTCCTTTGGTGGTTCCTTCCATAGGAAAGAACTTCTTAATGGTTGTGTACTAACCCATAGGGAAAGAGACAAAAACAGTACTTCCCTCACTAGACAAAGGCTTGCGAAACAGTAAAAAATAATGTGCATTTTCAAATATAAAGGATCATACACAACATGCTTAAGTTGGCTGTGTTATTAGGACCCAGAACTGTGTTTAGAATGGATTTTAATGTGGTGACATTTGTAAGCTGACTAATGACAATGATATATGTTCATATTACTGGTCTTCTGTTCCTAAGTTTTAGGAACCTCATGTATGTATCACATATTCATGGTTTCTGATTTCTGCATTAATGATGGTGACAACTGTAGATTTGGGGTGAAGAACTCAAATGTTTCACAGAAAAGGAGAACATCTTCCTGTTGATGACATTGATACGTCTTATAGTATGTTCTGGGTGCCCCCTTGAAATGGAAGAATCCTGTGGGTAAATTTGCCTCATTAAATAATGTAGTACTGTTTTGTCAAAGTGATACTTAGCCCTGCGAAACCAGGTTAATATGCATGTTTTTAGATTGAAGTAATAGTTTCCCTTTCTCGTCTGTTTCTAACCTGTGACTTCTAACCTTATGCTGAACTGTAGAATGCTTTGTTCTCTGTTGTTGCATATGCCTGTTTATTATTGTAGGTTTGTTGGAAATTTACTACAAATGTGAGTACCTGAAAATAAATCTTTTGCTAATATGGAAATGTGATATGGAAGGGAACACTCTCCAGCCTTCAGATAAGGTCTGCTAAGTACCATTGAGACGTAAAGTAATCTGTGGATTGGGTCATTCTGAAAGCTCTTATTGATGTGAGTCTCGATGGAAAAGTCCTGCTGTCACGTGTTCATCATGTACTGTTTGAGACCAGGGGGACAGACTCAGAGAGAAGGCTGAAGCTGAGATGTTTCCTGTGCTGCAGAGATTGAGGGTGTGAAAGAGGCTAATGCTTAATTAAGCTTCACTGATTTAAAAATGGCAGTTATTGTTAGACATAAGATGCTCTGTTTGCTGTTAATGGGACAAGTGAGCAGTGTATTAAGGTAAGGGCATTGTTCTTCAGCAGCAGATATGAGAAGCTTTGTTTATTGTCTGTGCGGGGGGGGAGGGGGGGGGGGGAATGTTTAAAGTGCAGTTTGCTGCTTTGCTGTTGAAATAAAATTGGCTGCTGTGTCACACATAGCCTTGTCAGAGAAACAACTGGAATGCAGAAATGCCTTTGAACTCAGGATGGATTTGTTTTTGCTTCCCAGGCAGTCAACATCAGTGTTTGTAACAAAAAGGAGGAGGCTGATTACAAGGTTTCCTGTTCATGTGGATAAGGAGCTTTAATAAAGAAACAGGAAAACAGACGTTCTCACGTATTGCCGTATTCTACTGCATTTTCTGGCATTCTTTACAAATTTTAAGTGAAGGGAAAATAGGTGTCCACAGAGTCTGTGCACAAAGTACTGAGAGAAAAGAATGTCCAAAAAGAAGCAGGTTTATGCAAAATGCCTCTCCAGTATTGGACTTAGGTGCTTCCAGATACTTAATGAGAGTGTGTTGATGCATCTTCTTGCTGGGCCCTGCAGGGAATGTGGGGTAGCCTGAGGTTTGTAGATGAGGGACGGGGTAGAGTGCAAGTTTTTCCTCCTGTTTGAAGAAGACAGCTTTTTAAGGAGCACAGCACTTAGTGAGGCTGCACTTAAAGGTGCAGTTGGTGGGTCGGCCACTCCTCTCTTCCCAGGGCATGTAGCTCTTGCCCCTTCCTCTCCCAGGTATGTGCACATACGAGCATACACACATTCCTAAAGAAAGGCTTTCCAGAAAGGAAGGGGTTTCAGAGTTACTGAAACAACTTGCTGCATGTAAGATTTTGTCAGGAGAGGATTTTAGTGGGCTGGCAGGCTTGGAAGGGACTCTTGGGGGCAGGCCTGAACACCCGCAGCCAAAAATACACCCCGAGCTTAAAGAAGGGTCTGTTCTTGGTGAGTTTTTCGCCCGAAAGTGGGATGGGGCAGTCGTTGTGTCCCACGGCGAGGACAGAATGCAAAAAGTATCTCTGCTCCCGCCAGCCTGCCGTTGCCTCCTCCGCCTCCCACAACTTCATCTGGCTCGGGTTTCGCGTTCCAGGCGGCATCCCGCCTTTCCTTACCTGCGGCTCTCCCTTCGTGGCCGTGGGGAGCCGGGCCGGTCCGGGGGAAAGGCGAGGCGGGGCAGGAGGCGGGCAGGGGAAGTTGACGGGGGGAGCCGGGGGCGGCCGCTGGCCGGAGGGGAGCGGGGGCGGCGGCCCCGGAGCGGCGGCCCTGGAGCGTCCTCGCAGCCGGGCGAGGATGAGAGACCCAGGTAAGGCACCAGAAGAGCACACGGATGGTGGCCGTGTGCGGCTCCTATGCCCCCGCCATTTTCTGCGACTGAAGAGCTTTTTTTCCCTTTTGAACAGGACAAATACCTAGGGGGACTCAGACACGTGCCAGGTGTGAACAAAACATAACTTTTTTTAACCTAAGTTACAGCATAAGAACGTTGGGCTTCGGATAATAAGTGATCCCATCTTGCATGGTTAACCTCTGCGTGATCTTAACTGGGAGGATCACCAACTTAAAACATGAGTCCATATTTCTTTTTTTCCTGCGCTGTAAATACCTTTATGTTTATATGAACATGGCAGTGCATAATTAGCTGGCTGATTTTCTGAGAGCAGGGTTATAACCATAAACCTTCTTTCTCAGCTGTGTGCTGGTATTACCATCCTATGTGTCAGAGGTAGGTGAAGGTAACGTGGAGAGGAAGTGCTGGTGATGCTGGGTCATAATTAAGCAGCCCCGTATTTTAGACACGTGAAATCTTAGAAGTGGGAGGTCCAGCCAAAAGTACAATGAGATCACATACTGGAGGTAGAGGTGAGGTGAATTGAATGTCCGAGCTGACCATTGAAACTTTAAAAATGAGAAATAATCTAACTTACTAGGACGGATAAATCCGTGAAGTATCTAGACAGTTATAGGGAAGCTTTGTGGTCTTAAAAAATAAACCAATCAAAACCTCATGTCATAGTAAATCTGTTCTTTCCTTTGATCTGAAAGTTTCTCTGTAGCTTTTAGTTGCCTCTGTCCCCACGACTAATACAAGAGAAACAAGAGCAAGCTTATTTCATGGCAAATGTTCAGAATTTCTACAACAGTTATATAGTAGTAATAAATATAGTATCTTGAACTCCTGAATTTAAAATGTCGGTTTTGTAAGAAATTATTTACGAGATAATTACTGGCACTTTTGTTAAAGTACCAGTTGCAGCAAATAGGGTGTGAAAAATCTTTCAAAAAGGCTTTTTACCAAATTTTACTGGGTACAAAGAAATCATACCATTGTATTTTGATCTGCATTATAATTTCATTGCCAGCTGGAAACATGGCAGAGGTCAGCTGCAAGAATAGACCTGTTTTCAGTTATCAGTCCTTTTAATTCACATCAATACATTAACTGTAATGCCAAATACAGGTAGGTTGAGAATGGTGTTTTGATGTGAACCTGTCTGACAGTACAGAAGAGCTAGAGACAAACAATATGAGATAATACTTTATCACAGTAACCATTAGCATTTAGATCACATATCTGAATACACTTTATTTGAGAGAAACAGTTTCTGCATATTCTAATCTAGAGAATAGACTCTCTTGGACCAGAGTACATAGGTGGTTTCTGTGTGTAGCAGGGCCTTTGCAGAATGTTCTGTCATCACAGGTAACAGTAATAAAGTTCCCTGGTAAAAAATATTTTTAATTTTTTTTTCAGTAAACATTCTTTAATCTCAATCATTGCATAACAGCTGTTGTTAAAGCCTTGACATGCTTCTGCATCTTTGCATATATTAGATTCTTTTACTAGAAAACAAAGCAGACCTTACCAGTCTGCCTTTGTGCACGTTAGTACAGGTCAGCCCCAGCAGCCTCTAATAAATTTAGTTTATTTCTGTCTTAGGAGAAACGGTACAAAGGTGAAATGTGAATGGTGAAAAATCCTGGAACCCTCTCTTAGTGCTTCTGTGACAGATTGTACACAATCTGCTCGAACAGGTAAAGGTCTTGCTATCAAGTCCACAATAAAGAAGGTAGAATTGGGCAGTGCATTTCACTCTCACTGTTCATCTCTATGGTGGGAGTAGGGAATATGCCCTTGCTACATCAGGATTGGTTCTGAACCTCAGTTTCAGAGGTCCAGCCTTTGAGCTGGCCAGTGCTTCTGAAGAATGCTGCAAACACTACCTCTGTTTTGTGGAATAGTTGTTACTTGCTTTGGGAGGCTGAGACAAGGCCAAAAAAGATTTATAATATAGGATTTGCTTCTTCCTCTTCCCTGTGGCTTAGTTTCTTTCCTGTTGTTGAGGAAGTTGGGAGGGAGCTGTGTTTCAAAACATGCTCTTGGGAAATCAGAATAATCTTTGCTTTTCCAAAGATATGTTTTGTTAAAAAAAAAAAACCAAAAAAAAAACCACACAAACCCAAAACAACAACTCCTCTGGCCTTGTTCTTATGTTTGAAGGCTTTTTAGTGGTTACAATAAAAGAAAGATGTACCACAGTAATTCCTTCATTGTGCATTTCCTTGGCATCCTGTAAGTAACATTACAAGCACTTCTTGGGTTTTTTTTTAATTATTATTTGTATCTTGCTGTTTTATTGGTGCAGGCCTGTCAGAGTGTCTAAACTTGTTTGTTTGAGGTTTTCTTCAGGCTTCATTTTGGAAGTATGTGGGCTGGTTTACATTAGCACTGTATCCATCCTGTATGAATCAGTACAAACTAAAACTTCACACCTAGAGGAGAAGCCACTACCTGTCTTATTTCCTCATATTAAAGGAGGGTCTTTCTGAAGTCTGAATAAGTGTGGGAGGTGTGATGGGTGAGTGCTCTTTGCCAGTCTGAACCTAGAGAAGTCACACTTATCATTTACCACTCAGAATGTTATTAAGTTCTCCACCTTACAGCAGCAGTAACAGAAGTTCAAAAGCATTACTCACTTCCTTCATTGCTATCACAAAGGCAGCAGTTGCACAGATGGGACACAGGTGTTCTTATTTTTATCAGTACATTGTCTAATCCTGGTCAATACTAGATTATGTGGTACAGGTTACCTCAGCCCAGTTACAGCAGGGACTAAGGACTAATTTTAATCTTCCATGCAGAGTATTTAATTGATCATAGAAATTTTGCTGTCTTTCTTTCCTCTCAAGGGCAGGGTTTTCATCAATACTAAATGCCTCAGACAGGTTGCTTTTCTGCTCAAGTGTGGTAAATTCTCTATTTCCAGCCAAAACATACGCATTATTTTTCCTCTTAGAGACCTCCCTTTCCATCCCTTTGTCGTTATGTAATTCTATAGAAGAGTGAATGAGAGCTACTATGTGCTGTCTAAAGGTTCAGCCATATCCACAGGCCTTCCCTTGTGCATTCTTCGTCTTGTGTGAATTCGTTGCATGTTTTATAGCTGTAACTGGGACACTGTGCCTGGAAAGGTCATCATGCACATCTTGGCACTCTTGCTTGTCCTCCCTATGGACAGGATACTCTGGGAAGCATAAGCAGTGACCTGGAGGCCAAGAGATCACAGCCCTAGTAGCAGACTTACTCATTTCTCACTAGGATCGACGTTCTGTTTTTCTGAATTTGTGTACACTGAGTTTAGTTTTACACTGTTAATTTTCAGATTGAATTTTGGGGAAATTACAGTGTTACAGCCCTACCCATGTGATCACTTTTTTCCTTCCTCTAGGGGATGTCTTCAGTAGTTCAGAAAACAGGCAAAGCTGAATTCTTCCCTGTGGAACTTTATACCTGAATAAAACATCTCTAAAGACAGTATCAAAATATTCACCACAGAGGCAGTGGAGATGTTCTGAGAGGTGGTGCTGGCTAGGACGTGAGGACAACATCATTTTTCTATGCTCTTTGAAGTGTCCTGTGGGGGTACAGTCTAGATGATAAAAAATACAAAGCAGGTCTTTAACAAAAGGTGCTGGACAGAAACCTCAGGAAGAATCTCACTGTGAAGCAAGCAGAGTGAGATATTCTGTCTTACTGACAAGTGTTTCCAAAAGAGGGGATGCTAGCTTTCCCACTCCAGGAGAGATAGAGTTCAGGCAAAGAGAAGATCATGGGTGCATTCCTTGTGAGTGACATTGACAAAAGGCACAAGTAGGTAGTTCTCTGTGTGACTTTGTCCAAACACAATGCAGATGGGAAGCAGCAGCATGGAAGTGTGAGATTAGGTGGAGGAAATGGTGATAACAAGGAAGTCAGCTTAAACTGTTATACTGCGTGTTTCCAGAGGACTCATGAATGATAGTCATGAGGACTGACAAAATAGGTGTTTCCTTGAAGGTATCTCAGCTGAGACAATCCCATAGTGGAGAAGCTTTTCAGAAGGAAAGATGGTGTCATTCTGTGACAATGGTGACAGTGTTCCTGCCTTGTTCCTTGCTCTGGGGATGGTTTCCACTGATTCAGAACAGTTTGGGCTTAATCAAGAACCAAGGTTTGTGCTCATATAGTCTCCAGGGCTTGCATCCAAAGCATACTTTGCTTAGCTTCCTCTATAGTTTGACAGTTAGCTTTGCTTTTGTTTTTGCCCTTCATTAGTGTTTTTGCTTCATTAGAGCTCCCATAAAAGCCAGGGGTTTAATTGTAAAGAATCTGGGAGAAATTTTGTCAGTTTTCTCTATGATGCATGGAATGTTTGGCATGAGATAAAACTGACTTCAGATGAGTTCTGAAAAGCTACAGTGTGACCCCTGTGTGCTATACTCATAGGTCATTTTGTGTTCTGGCCATTATAGAATAAAGGAACAGGCTGATATCTGATGCTTTTCCAGTTTGCTTTTCTCTCTGAAATTAGTTGTGTGTTAGCCAGACCTGCAAAGACAAAACTCTTTCTTGCTTAGCTGGATTACAGCCAGCACGGAAGCAACAAAGTCACAATCACTCATTTGGAACTGAACTCCCTCATTTTTTACAAACTATTTTTAGATGATTGTTGAAGTTTTCTCCTCTGGCACAGAATGTTTTTCTGTATTTTGCTGAGTTATATAACATCTCACTTTGGTTTTTCAAAGTTCATTTTGACATGATTATCAGTTCAGTATACTTTCAGTTCTTAAATTTAGGTTTAAACAAAAAAACCCTAGACTTAGTTGCTTCCTGCTTCTACTTACTCCTTTGTCCCTTTTGTTATTGTTGCTGTAATCACATACTGACATGAAATTAGTCTTCTGAGTGTATTTGAAAGAAGGGAGAGGGTCAGAGTGCTGTAAGTCATGTGGATTGTCTCACCTAGGGATGTGCTGTGCTGCTCAGTGTTGTCAGGCCCTGCTGTGGGTTTATCTCCTTTGGCAGCCACTCCCCAGCTGGTTGCTCATCTCCTTCCCCACAGCAGGGTGGGGACAGGATAGAAGGGCAGGCATTCAGAGGGTGTCTTCCATGATGAGCCGGAACAATGCCACCCTAAAGCAAGATTCTAAGAATGCCAGTCAAAACTGTACTAGGCTATCCAATTAATGGATTTACAGGCTTTCCTGTAGCTTTGCTCATTTATGACAAGTGTGACTCTTCTAAAGAATTCAGCCACAATTCTTGTATCCTTTTCAGGGATATCTTTGAAGAGAAGCTCTTAATTTATGTGTAAAAGGTAGTAATACAATAATGAAGATCTGTTGCTATAAATTAAGTTGTGCTGAGAAGTTTTCTTTGTTCTAAATTTAAGTTGTATTTTTTAAGGATTTTAGGGAAGGAATAATTCCATACTTTACTTTGTGTTGGGCTTTTTTTTCCCTTTTCTTCTATTTTCAAATATACTTTTATGTTCTAAAGACAAGACATGAAGAGGACTAAATGCAAGAACAGGTTTGAGGTTTTCATAGAACACTAGGGGTGCAGAGACTGTTTGCTTGGCAGTTGCTGTTAGAGTAGGATTTCTCTACATTTTGGTCCTAACACTAGTGGCTTGGTATACCAAATGTATATCTTTGTTTACTACTACTCTGTAGTATTTCACGACCTTTTGCAACTCTTCAGCATGTCTTTGATTATGGAAACTCAAAAACGTCTCTTGGGAGATTGTTGAACTGAACACAATCATATACTCAGAAAAAAATCTTAATATACTTTCCTTTCTTGCTCTCCTATATGAAAGTTCTTGTTACTCAAAATGCATTTCCACACTGGGTCCATACCCTGGAATTAGCTCCTCATGCTCCTTGCTACTTACCCAGATTATTCATCTCAACTTCACATGCCTCACACATGTACAAATCTGTAGTGATGAAAACAGCTACTCTCACTATTTGAGAGTAGGTAGATAGTCACGCAAAGAAGTCTGGTCAGTGGCTTTGTGCTGCTCATTGTACTTTTCTGAATTTCCCTCAGTATCTCATTCTCTTCTTGATAATTGCATTTCTCAAGACTGAGTGGATTATTCCAGATGACTTCTTACCTGAGCTGCAGACAAGACCTGTCATTTTACTGACTCCCAAGAATGACTTTTTCCATAAAAGAACAGTTCCTTCTCCTGCTGCTTCACTATCCCTCTGTGCCTCCCTCAGGGCTCTGCTGCACCATAACTGACTTATAGTGTAATATCATGCCATATTGTATTATCTGGCCTTCTACCAAAATCACTTTAATTTCCAAATCATCTTTGTAAAACTTCTGTACTGTTTCTCATCCTTCACTGACCTCTCCAGTACCATCCTGTTTACTCTTACTTGCAGATGTCATTAGTCCAACTAAGTTCCCTTTTATGGGTATTGAAGTTAGGTAAGGTGGGCCTCCCCAGTTAATGCCTCTGCACAGCTTAGTGACATTTTCACTTACTGTATTATGTCCTTGTGTATGTCTGACTGTAAGTTAATTAAATTTGAAATTAAGTATTCCTGAGACACTTGGAGCTTTTACTTAAATGGGATATATTCTGTAGTTACCACATCCAATCTCTATCCATGGAGGTTTTCAAGACCCAGCTGTTCAGAAAGTCATAAGCAACATTGACTCTACTGTGAGCACAAGATTGGGCTAGAGATCAGCCATGCAGCCTGAGTCATTTCATGGTTCTGGAGTATTCATCAGCCTTATACCACTCCTGATGTTTCACGTCTCAGGGTTTGCTTCACTGGTTAAATAACATTAGATACGTTGGATTGGCTCTGGTTTCGTAGATTTTTTAAAATATAGGTTGCATTTCCAAACATACTTCTCATGTACACTGACAGATGTATCTTTATGAATTGATAGGTTCTTTGTAAAGAACTAATCTGGTCACCTTTGAAAATGAGGGTAAGAATTCTGTTTGTCAGCTGGACTGGTATTTCCATGATATCTGACAGCAGAGCACATTACTGTGATTAATTTATAAAAGAAAAAAGGGTGTTCTGAAATGCACTGAAATGTTCTGACTGCAGGGCATGGCTTCCATGAAATGTGAACAAGTTGGAACTAAAATAAGCTGTATCTAATATTTCAATTCCCATCTCAGGTCCTGCTTTCTCAAATATAAATAATGTACAACTTCCTTTTATGTACACTTCTGGACACTAGTGCTCAGTGTAGCTTGTATATTCTGTTCCTTTTTAGTTTACTTTCTCCTCTGCTGCATTGAAGTATTTTAAGGTGTGGAGTGATGATCTCTAAAAGCCTTTTTTGTTGGTTTCATGTGGGAGGGGCTGCATAAGCTCTTCTTGTTCCTCTATTCAGTGAAGACAGATTGAAATATCTTGACTTCAATACCTACTACACATTTTCCAAAACAGTGTTACTAAATTTAATACATACAACAGGTAAAAAAAATCATTTCCATATTCATTGCAATACAACAATAAAAGCTTTTCTTTAATTTGTCTGTGGTTTTGCTTCACAGAGATAAAATCACTAGTGCATTTGTGGTTTTATGTGAATGAATTGTCTCTTCTCAATTACTGTTTCAAAACAAGCTAATTCCTATTGTCCTATTCTAAAAAATTAATTAGTTGTCACTAGAAAACTGGCATTGTCACCTCACTTCTGATTAAAAAAAAAAGTTATTTCAGAGCTTTATTAATTTCTGAAACTAGTATTTTTTTATATCACTATTGTGGTGTGTAAATCATGCACATAGAATAGGATAGTAAGCAGAGCTAACCTTATGGTGTGGCCCCCAAAATATGTTCATAAAATTCACTGGGGTTATGATGGTTGGATGATAGGACCACTGGTCTGGGAATTGAAACACTTGGCTTCCAGTGCTAGGTCTCTCCTTTTCTGTGTGATGTCTAAGAAGAGAGGGAGAGAGGGAGGAGGAGAGGAGAGGAGAGGAGAGGAGAGGAGAGGAGAGGAAAAAGCAATCTCATTTATTGTCTGTGAAAAGAAGTATTATTACCCACTTCTGTAAAGTGTTTATGTCATACCTTACTTTTCACTCCAAGATTTTTTAAGTATTGGTAGTTTTATGTTCTCACTCTGCTTAGGAAATCCCAAGGATCCTTGACCAGTACCATGTAGTGTTTTCAGGCTTTAATTCAGAAAAGTTGATAGTAATGACCCTCCCAAATCTTTCTTTCAATGTGCTACAGGAATTTCTCAATGTTCTGCTATTTTTGGGTTATTTAGACTCTTAAGAGTGTGATATAGTTTGGAGTTTGTTATTGTTTTGGAGAGAGGAAGGGGATTCTTGGGTTTGTTTTAGCCTAGTTCTGTAAGTAACCTAATTCTGTTAAGCTATGATGTTATTTTGTTTTAACTGGATGAGAGACTTCAGTAAAAGGTGATTGAGGACTTTTTTTTTTTCTTTTTTTTTTTTTTTTTAATCTCTGCCTATGTAATAGTTTTTTTTTTTAATTGTTTGAAATGCCATAGTGTAATTCTGTTATGCTAGGCATGGAAGCATCTCGTCTTCTGATTAACTGTGGGGATTATGGAGGAGGAAGATGTAATAGTTCCAAAGTGGATGATTCAGACTAGTGGGAGAAACAACTCCATCCCATGTGTAAGGATTAGAAACCCAAAATCAGCTTGGATAAAATTAAGCTGTAATGTGTAAGCCCTGTGAGGGCTAGGATATTCCCATCTGCCTTCTTTCTGCCCATGGGTGAGAAGTGGTTTGAGGAGACAGAATGGTCGATTCTCACAGTTTCCACAATTTCTGTTGGCAGTTCAAACTTGTCCATTGGTAGTCATATAGCTGAATATGTAAAACAAACCCTTATTTTCCCTTAGCAGATTGTGCTGCATTTGTATCTCATGCAGTGTGTAGTTCTGGGATATGGAATAGCACTGGAACTGTTGAGTTGGTAATGCTGCAAAAATGTGTGTTAGTTGTGCAGAGGGATGTTTAAGTGTAATGGTCTTGCCTTGAGACATCTGGTTTATACTCTTCTTGAATTCTTTTGCAGATCTGTCTTGTTTTCTGATTTTGTGATGTAACAAGACATTTGCTGTTAATTAGGAAAGCCCTTAATGTCCTTACTTACAAAAAAGCAGCTAACTCAAATCTCAGAAAACTTAAGTATATTGGTTCAAAGCAGGTTCTCTAATTCACAGCACCATTTACTGACCAAGTCTACAGTCTGCAGTCACAACGAAATGGATGGGCAAGGAGTCCTGCTCCTTTTTAAATGCCTTTATTAAGGTCAGCTCTAGGTGGGGGCCCAAGGGATCGCGCACACCGCCGCTGGTGCCTATGGACAATGAAGGGGAAAAGGTGTTCATCTTTGCTGCACGGCAGAGCTGGGCCTTCCGTCCCCGGAGGAGTCGCTGGGAAGATGCTGTGTCCTTGACAAGTCTAGGGTAGTCACGCGGAGAGGGTACTATTGAAGTTATGGTGACAAGACACCGAGCCCCAGCATGTGGCCTGATGTTTTCCCTGCTCACTGACGTAGTTTGGAGTTCGGTCTGGGCAATGGCTCGCTTGCTTTAGGAGTATTTAGATATCAATTCCACTTCCTCTGGGGGCTAAGGCCCGTGGGGGTCATCTTCATTTGCATGCCGGGTGGTGTCATGGGTTGCCACGCGGGAGAGGCGGGAAGCGGCAGGGGCGATTCCAAGGCAGGGGTGATATGACGGGAAGGATACAGTTTCAAAGAAAGGGCTCTGAGGTAAGTAGCATTTAACAGAGAAAACATTTAGGAAAGGCATTTGCAATTACAGTAATAATAGGTCTGAGGTAAACGGTGTTTAACGGAGAAAGCCTTACAACAGGTAAGGTAAATAGTATCTAACTGAGAAGGCACTTTACAGTAACAACACTCAACTGAATTCAGGAACTTGTATTTTATTTCTTACTACAACATTTGGGAAAAGTTGGGGGTGACTACAAGGGAAGCACATGTAAGCCCTACAACTGGATTTGTCTGTAGGTACACAGCCTGGTATCATACAAAAAGGAAGGGAAGGCAGAATTGATGATTCCAGAGTATGGCTGGTGTGTAGCACTGAATTATACAAACAGCTCTGAAAATTAGGTAGAAGTAGTTGCAAGGAAAAATTTGGGGATACAAACCTCTTACCGACAGAGACTTTGGACCACTGTGGCTCAAAAACTTGGCTAGTCACAAGACATGAGCATCCCTGCTCTGTTTTCTAACAGCAGCCTGAACTGGGATTTATTCTTATCTCAATATGGATCGGGGGAAAGAATAGAAAGATAAGGGTGCCCTGTAGTATCCCTCGTGTTGCTGTTTTGCAGACTTACTCTTTATCCATGCTTTTGCTGGGCAGTGGAACTGACCTCAACGAAATATCTTAACCAGGTTAATACAAATCCAGTTTTGACCCTCAGCACCTGAGGAGACTGTGTAACGTTCTGCTAGTGCAGTGGGGACTGTTTCAGTCTCGTTATATGTTTATAAATGGAACTTGGAGGTTTTTAAGTGTGCATGAACTGTGCATGATTAGAGCTCAGAGAACCAGAATATAAATTTCTCTGGTTCTGTGTTGAGACTGGGCAAATGGGAAATCTTGGTAACAGGATTAAAGAGCACTACAAATTACATTTACAAAAATACTCTACTGGAGTTGTTTGAGAAGATAAATGTGAGAATCTCATAAAGCTGGTGCACACAATCTCGGGAAACATTTCTTCACTTCCTGCCTCTCACATCCTTTCCTTCAAAAAATACCTACACTTAAATTTGACTGAATGTGAATATATAGTATGTTAGGACCATAAAAAATTATATTAAAATTTACATATCCTAGGCAGCTAAGCCTCATTATACATGCAATTATATGTTTGTAATTACAATTTCATTGAAGTGGAAGAGAACAGTAAGACTGAGTCTTGTTTTCTCTCCACTGTGGTGGTTTCATAGAATATGTTTCTTATAAACTTTCTATCCTCAGACCTGATTTAGCTCCTTCAAAGCATGTCCTGGGAGAGGCTGACATCTTTTTACTCTAAAATATACAGTGTATATGTGTTTTTATTCAGATTGGCACAGGCTTTCAGATATATTTTCTGGTTCTGGAATCTTAGAACAAGACAAGAAAATAAATTATTTTCCCTCTTTTTCTGGATCAGGTCCAGTTTTATTTTTTCCTCTTTATTTTAGTGGACATTTGGATTCTTGCTGATTAGATTGCTTCACAGTGATAATAGCACAGTGAAACTTGCAGGAAGATATCCCACTGTGTGACTCAAGAAAGAGCAAATTCATGGTGGCATCTGTAGTTCTTTTACCCTTCCAGCTGCTGAGACTGCAAAGAGTATTTTGCAAAGTGCTTTGAGATACACTCAGTGGGTGACATTGAACTGTGTCTGGAACAATAACTTCAGGTCGCTTCAGGTCACGAGGGAGGGATTCTTCCTTCAGAAGAAAACTGCTTGCTTGCTTTTAGTTTTTTCCCCAGCCCTAGTTCCCTCAGAAATTTCAACATCTGTGTGGCTAGAAGAGCCCCAAACTCAGTCCTAGGTTCACTTAAGGAGTAAACATTTGAATAAACAGTTAGGCATACGTTCCAGAATCAGCTGTGTGGTGCCAAGGGTTTGTTCTCTTGAGTCCCAGGCTCTGCAGTCAGATTTCCTCCAGCATGGAAGTAGTAGGGCCTCTGATGAGGTTAGAGGAAGGATAAACAAAATAGTGATAGGGAAGGCCTGTTGCTAGGACAGCAAGCCTTGTACCAAGCACAGAACACACTTCTGTGGCTGTTCCCAGGAGTTTGGGCACAGCAGAAAGAGGAATTTGTTCGGCTAATGGGTCAGGTTTGCAGGCACTGAGGCATTGCTGCTTCTTCCCAAGTAGCCATTTCCAGCTTTGCTGCCTTGCACTTCACTGAGTGCTGTGCAACTTGTTTCAAGCTTGGCTATTTTGTAATAATAGTTTTGTGTAAATTGCAGTCTGGGTCCATCTAATGACAAATTTAACTTCTGAGACTTGGATGAGATGCCTGAGGCAAGTAGCTGTTTGTGAAAGGAAGCCATCAATACCTTGTTGTGTAGTTTCAAAATAGTACGACAAAATACTTGAAAATGGACTGAGACAGCTGGGGACTATGGTCGGGAGGAGGAGGAACACTCACCTTCTTACTGCAGTGTAAAAATAGAAAGCAACCAGTGTTAATTTTCTACAACCACCACTTCTTTTAAAAAGCTGTTTATCTCAAGGGGATTTTAAAATTTTGTTTTTCAGGATATGTTCCCAAATACTCTGGCACATGGAGCAGTGAGGTGCACTTCAGCAAAGAAATATCATAAAGAATGCCATTATTTTGAGCAGGTTAAAAAAACCCAAAACAAATCAAACACAAAACCATAAAGAAATAACAGGTTACTTTGTAAACTGGCTGCTTTTTTCCAGCAATAACTTGTATTAAAACTTGACCCTTGCTGTTGTAAATCTGATCCCTGTCACACAGTCTCTTTTAAAATATCTGTTTATCGACCTTAATTTCTAGGAAGAGTCTTTGAGTTGTTATGTTCTGGAACTTAGGTACCTGTGGCAGCTAAGTATGCTGCTGCATATTCAGCATTGCAGCTGAAAGAGGCAGGAATGGTGACGGCAAACAGAGACGTACTAATTACTCCCTGCATTTAGTTAAATAGCTGCATCGATGCATAGCAGCAGGAAGGAGAGGGTTAATGAGGGGCTAATTCCATCCTCAGAGGGACACGGGGCAGAATGGAAACAGCTGCTGCACTGCAGGCTCTAGGCTGCACTGGGAGTTGCTGGCGGCTTCGGTGAAGGGAGGGAACAGAAGAATGGCATGTGGGGAAGGCAATAAAAAAAGAAAAAAGGAAGATATGAAAGTATCTTATGTCGGGATTCCAGAGAGGAGAGAAATCACAACAGGCAGAAGTGGAGGAAGGGAGAGTTCAGGCTGGAATTGCAGACCGGAGGAGCGGGTGCAGCCACCTGCGAGCCCTTGACCTCCCTCTGTGAACATCAAGGCTTACAACTAAGTCAACATGGTGCAGTGTAGATGTATCTTGGATATTGAGACAGCATAGCTGTATAAATGCAAGCTTAGCTGAGCTAGTGGACTCTGTTTGGAAGGTGTGGGGATGTTGCTCGGGATGGATACTGGATGTATGTGGCACTGCTTCATGAGAAGTGCATGCTTCCGATGGTATCTGTCAAAATATGAATATGAAAGCAGGAGTTTGGTTCACTGAACTCAGCTGCTCAAGAGTCAAATTATCCACAGCTCTGTAGAATATTAATAATTTGGATAATTGCCATTTCTGCTACATGCCATGATGTCAACACTTGAAAGTTGCCTTATTTCATATACCCCTGTCAAGGGCACAGACATGTCTTGTGTTCCTGCTGCATACCAGCAGCTGTTACCAGCATTCATACACAATAAATCCCCAGAAATGCTTTAGCTGAAGACACAGCCTACCAGCTTCATGGAGGGGGAACTGCTAATACCCTTCCTGCTGCTTTCTCCTAAAGACCTGCATTTTTCCATGCAATTGATACAGTTATCTGAGGTGGGGATGGCAGGAGGACAGCCAACTTTGAAATTCTCAATGCAGAGAACCATGGAATATACCTGGGAGAAACACTTGAGAACACAAGGATTTCTTACATACAGGCTAGATAGTTGATGTAGTGAAATCAGTGATGTAATATATGCATAGATTAAGGTTGCTGACAGCAAAAAATCAGCATAGCCGGCTATGCAGCCAGGCACTGGCCTACAGGGCTGTGATTTGTCAAGCACCCGAACTGTAAAACCAAAGCAGTCCAAGAAAGGCACTAGGGAGGATCAGAAGTAGAAGAGCTTGTCCAGTTAAATAAATCAGGGCATGTTAGCCTGAGATGATAAGGAAGAAAAAGGGGTATATGTTTTGAGAGAGCATTATAAATCCACGAGTGATACAAAGATCAAAAGGGACAACAGATGTTCTAAAGGTGCAGAAAGTGCAAATACCAGAGAAGCTTTACAAATGTGTACCTAGTTCTTCCGTGTTTTTTTCTCTGGTTTGCTGCTCTCAGAAGCAGGATGCTGGACTGTCAGCCTGTGGTCTGATCTGATACAGTACTTCTTTAGTATGCTTTTTGACACAGGAATCTGCTTTAGATGGGAAACTGATTTTTTTTTTTCACTGATGTTTCTTCAGTTATATTAGTGATTACTTTTTCATTCCTAAATTTACATTAATGATAATATTTCTTGATATGTCAAGATTTTAGAGCCCACAGAAACAATTGTTGAGAATGGAAATGAAATTGAATGGAAAAAAAATGTACCAATGTAACTCTTTACCTGAACTGTGAAGTATTCTGTTACACAGATGGTGAAGCCATGAAAAATGAAAAAGGTAACTTACACTTTCATTCTACCAGATTATATGAGCAACATGCCACATGTTGTATAAAGATTCAAACAAGAATGCTTGTATGAATGCGGTACGGTTTTTATGAAGAATTAATATAGAATAGCTTTATAACTTTGGAATCAGCAAATTTTTTGGCCTGTGTTCTGTTCACGGGTGAAAAATAACCCATGTGTTAAATGGAACAATGCAGTGTTGATCCTTTTCTGTCAGGACAATTAACATGAGTAAAATATTTGCCCTATTTTAAACAGATAAGGAGGTACTGCAGTGTGTTCCTCTTAAGATTAATGTTTCTATATCGGCAGCAGAGAGCACAAGATTTATTTGTAGAGCCTTATGTAGATTTACAGCTGTGCCAGTTACTGCTTGAAAGCTCTTTATATGTCACACTCACAGTGAGTCTTTTTGTGTGAGTGAATGTTAGTGAAAGTGGTCATAAGAAGGATGCTGACATTTTAAAGTGTTAAGTGGAATGTGTGACACATACAATGGCTTTAAATTATAAATTTAGTGTTGTCATGACCCTTGACTTCCTCTTTTCAAATGTGCATATGTGAGCATGCATTTGTGTGATATAAACAAAAAAAATGTATTTTATCAAAATGCTGTAGAAGCAACTTTCTGTGTTGTCCTGAATTCCTTAGAGAATTAGTAATGTGTTTTTCTGTTATTATTTGATGATTTAAAGCTAAGAAAACTACACTCAAGGAGAGAACAACAGTCTCAGGGGATGTGCACTTCTCATGGAACCATGCTCTGGACTCATAAACATCTATGCAACTCCTGTTTATTTAACAGGATTGTATGGGTGAAATACAGGGTTGAATTTGGCATTCAGAGTCCAAGATAAGGAATTAATCTGCCTTGGGCTTGGTAGAGACAGACACATAATATTGGGAATACTATGTAAACTAATCTCAGAATGTTAGAGCAATTGCTGTTTTTCTGTGTGACTGAAGCTTTCAAGTTTGATAATTACAAGCATCTGTAATTTCAATAACTGCAATTAAATTTTGAGCATGTGTATATACAAGTGAAGATTAATTGTCTGGTAGACATATTTGAATCTTCACTTTTATTCTTTTACAGAAAAATTGCATGGAAAAAATAATATAAAATGTGTAGTCTTTACCCAAATGTGAAGTAGTGTGGTTAGAAAATGGCTTTTCATTTGCAGAAGTTTTTGACATTTAAAAAAATTGTTGTACAGTTCTTCTTGATGAACAAGAGAATATTTTTTATATTGTGTTGAAAAAGGAAATGGAGACATCCTCGCTTGAAGAAAAATTGAAGTTCATCTGTCAAACCTCTGTATCTGAATTTATAGTAAATAAAGAAATAAAATGAGGTCATTGTGGGGGGAGAGGTTAAGAGAAAAACATTTAATCTTGTACCAGGGTTTTCCAGACACCTTTTTCTTCCCATGAGTTTTGCAGACAGAGTTTTGAACTAGGCTGAAATTCTAACCATTGCATTCATGAACACTTGGAGTAGCTTCAGGTTCATAATTACTGTCTGTGTCTCTGAATTACTTTTGATCCCATCTTAACAAATTGCTATCACCAGTTGATGCAAATGCTCTGGTTTGGTTTTGTCATGCTACAGACACTTGATTCTCTGCAATTTTTACAGCTACTTGCTTTTATATTGGGAGAAACCTGCTGAATAAATTGCTGAAAAAGTATGAAGCCACTTGAACAAGATGCTGTACCAGATGCTACAGACAGAGATACCATGTTGGGTTTTTACTCCAGTGCAAGACAAAGAAAATATTTCTCCTAAATGGGGTAATATATCCAGGTGTTACTGAAATACTCAAAAACTTACCTATACAAATACTTATTCAGTAAGCATGTCGAGGTCTGCCAGCTTTGCAGATTTATGTGTGTTAGTGCAGTTGATAATAAACATTTATCAATGTTTATTTTCACCTTCTTAGTTTGTGCACTGGAGGTTCTATTGCTTTCCCATATGACTGGAAAAGAACAATATATTCATGCAGTTGTGTTTTTTTGAACAGCTCTGGTTCATGAATGGCATATTTTGTGCTGTTTACTTCATTCCGAAGGTAGTTGCTATCAGAGAGGAGTTTGAGGCATCATGCAGAAATCTTGCATAGTGGCTAGCACTAGATGTGAACATTCAAGTAACTGCTACCAGTTGGAGGATGAAAGGTGGTCGAAGGCATTTTCAGGTTCTTGGTTCTCTGACACTGCCTTTATATTGCAGAGAAAAAAAAATCGCGCTAGTGATTTAATAACGCAAATTGTGTTTTCATGTTTTTCCAGAAAGAAGACGACGTTTTAAGTGGAATTTTTCAGTAAGAGATTTACATCAAAAGAGTTATGCCATAGAGAGCAAGAACTTACTTCAATAGGGCTATGGACTGTTTTTAGAAAGGGGCAGCAGTTTGTTAGGATAAAGTGCAGAAATTGTGCTTGAGACTTTTCTTTATTTAGCATACTTTCATTAAGACTCTTTATATAAATATAAAAATATGTATGTACTTACTGATGTACTGAAATCCAGATAGGCAAATGCTTTTTTTAGCTTTTTCTGTTGTAAATAAACTCCTCTAGCAGTGTTGTAGTAACTGTTTACATACTCAATTCTTTGTAACATACTCACTCTTAGAGGTGATTCATCACAGAGCCTTATCAGGGCTGTATTTTGCTACAGTAATTGTTTTGTATCCAATTTGTTAAAATTATAATTCGATTAATAACATCCAGTGTGGTGGAAAACCTCAGCAGGAAATAATGCTAAGTGCTCCTGCAGTTTGCCATCCATTTGCAAGGTTTTCAGTAAAATTAGTCAGCTTTTCCCCGGTGTACTGACCAGGTAATAAGTAAGAGGAGGCAGTGAAAAATGCAGTACTTATGATTGAAAATGCCGGAATATAATGGGTGTTTCTTATTAGAGAAATACCCAAAGATAATTTACACAAAGGTTTATGGCGTGGAGAGCTAGAGGGAAATTTTGGAAACTTCCTGCAGCAACTGAAGTTATAGTAGCATAAGTAATTTTCCTGCCTGGGATTTGTATTAAGTCTGAACTGTCCTTGGAGAAGTTGTGCATCCAGTTTTGATTGGCTTGTGAAGATTACTGAGCAAAAGAACTGAGTTTTGCCTAAAATGGGAAGTTTTGGTCTAGGAGACCGTTGCTTGTGCTAAGAATTAACATGCATTAGTGAGACACTGACCTGGGAATAAAGCATGGACTAGTCTGAGATTTACAGCCAGGAGTGTAAAGCTGATTGGTACTTAAAACCCTGTAACCCTTAGGTTTTCTTTTGAAAAGCATTTTAAAAACCACTGCTTCACTGTAAGCTGGGAGGTCACTGGAGACCTGAACTTCTTTTCCACTTTCTCACCCTGGAGAAGCTTTGATTGGTGGGTGCCCTTAGGCATACTGGGCCTCCTGCAAGGAGTGGCCATCAGAGGAGGGAAGAGAGAGTGGCTGCTGGCCGGAGTTTAAAGGAGCGTGGAAGGGGATATGAAGGTTTCAGAGGTGCAGCTAACCTTGAGAAGGTGAAAAAATTGAGCACTGTACTGAATGTGTTTTGTTAAGCAAGTAAGCATCCAAGGAATTTTGCTGTCACATCTGGGAGGTCCAAAGTTGATTAGCTCTAAAACTAATTATAGAGCTGTACTTTTGGAAGTTACATAATGGACATTCTAATATAAAGCTCTTTAGGGCATAGGCTGACTAAGGAAAGCTGGAGAGATGTTTCCTTTCTGTGAGTTTCAAACAAATGGACAAGTACATCCTAGAGGATTTGGTAGGGGGGTTTTTTGTTTGTTTTCTGGGTTGGGTTGATTTTCATTTGGGTTTTTTTTATGGCTTATGGTAGAAACAAAGTGCTGACTGGACCTGGCAATACAGATGTTATTTCTCTAAATTTATGGTGACAGCAGATCACGTGGGTCATTCTGGAGACAGAGATCCTTTGTATCATTTTAGCTCTTCCACAGGCCTACCTTTGAAAATCAGAAGTTAATCTGAGATAATCTTTGGAAAGAACTCAAGAACCATGGGATGCTTTAGTAAATTATGATTAAATTAGCATAACAAGTAGTGTCTAATGTTTGAGTGGTTCTTGAATGGTGATCTCTGTTTTGAAAGATCTAGATTATTGTCAGTCAGAAAAAACTGAGGCTGAAGGAGCAACTTAAGTTGTTACAAAAAATGGCAGAGCTCTTGGTAAACAGTCCAATGTGGATGAGCTTACACCCCGTCTGGAATGTGGCAGCCAGCACGGGACTGTGGGTCACCATAATGCTAAATGCAAAGGATTGAGTAAGGTGCATTGTTAGGATTAGTTTTCCACTCCTTTCGTTCCTGATGGGAAAAATAGTGTGCTTATCACCTCAAGAAACTGGAAAGGAATAGAGAAAAGGAGTTTGGCATCCTGAGATTTCAAGGGAAAAGGACCTGCACTGAACTTTGCTGTTTTTCCCCTCAGTTAATTTTTCTGGGGATGTCGTGCAGAAGAGGAGACAGGAAAAAATAAGTCTGTTCTTCTTTCCACTGGTGCAGTGATAAAGAGATAATTTGTCTCACTTAAATTATGTTGAGAGTAAGCATAAGGCGAATAAGAATGCTAAATGAGTTCACTGAAGGGGGATAAAATCCTTCTAAGACTGGACCTAGGACCTAGCTAAGACCCTAGCTCATCATTTTGTGTTAATTTTTTTATTACTATTTTTAGTTAAAGAAAGGCTGTGATTGCAGACAATATGTTGAGAAATGAAGACAGTATTTTGTTCTAAGCTCAGTCTCCCCACGACCCCATTTTCATACCCTGCATTACTGTTGCTTTCCTCCCTCACTGGGAGTGGAAATAGCGCAGGTTCCTCCTCTGGAAGGTAAAAGCAAGGCTGACCATTCCTGCATGGTGTAAATGCCAGTTCTGAGGCCATTGGTGTAGACATGTGGGCTGCCCTGAAGATATACTGGGCAAGTTCTTAAGAATCCCTAACAAGTGAACTTTCCAATGTGTAGTTGTTTTCTACAGTCCCCAGATTCACGTGTTTGTCTCCTTTTGTTATTTTTAGGTCTCGCTATTTGGCTTTTGTTCTCATGTCACCTAAATTTTTCTTTTTAATGATATTGTAAACAACTGTTTTAATAGAAGTAGAGCCATTAGTCTAGGCCTCAGTCATACTCAGAAGTGCAATTAGCACCATGGTCCGTTCATCAAGTGTGAATTACCAAATTAATTTTTCAAAGGAAGATCTTCCATGATTGCATTCTTTGGTTTTTCCCTTTAATATGTTTTAAAACTGATCCTGCTCACCAGAATAGCATCAGTTTACCTTTTCTGTGTATTTTCTTAAACAATCTTTAGTGTGTTTTCTCTATGGAACATTTTTTTGCTTTAATTGGAATACATTTTTGGTTTAAGAAATAGTTTGAAATATTCACAAGTGCCTGCAAATGTTAATTTTCTGTTTAAAAAAAGCAGCAATTTCAGATGAAATTGTTTATAAATAATACAAACAGATTGAAAACACCTTCTGCAGATTTTTCAAATTAAAACTGTGTCTTACAAAAAATTGGTCTTTTTTTTTCTAGAAAATTGGTCTAATTTTTCTAGAATGTGAATGACTCTATCCTGGTTAGTATTAGCACATTATTTGTTTATTATTGCGCAAGCATATGAAGTAAGTGTCTAATGTTTAATATGACAATAATTGTCTCAGAAGCACAGTCACAAAATGTCCATTTTGTACGTCACTTTGAAAATGTGTAGGCTTTTTATTGGCACGTAACAGTTGTTTCATACGTAAAGTTTTAGGGAATTTATATAGGCATCCCCAGCAATTCAGTGGTGCCACTTTTTTAGTAATTCTGACTTTGCCTTGGGTAGTTACTTACAGGGCTGTTGACTGTGGTATTTCAGGGCTGTGCTCAAGAGCTCATACAGCTGAAAATGTCTGGGGAATATTGATCTGTCATGTCACTGCTTCTGGGATATGACTATTCTTTTATGTTTTTCACTTCCATTTTGTCAGTGAATTCAGAGAACCTGAGTTTGATTACATTTATTTCATCACTTGGACCATAAAAATGCACCTTTTATGTGCCACGGCTAGGAGAAGGTGGCATGAAAATTGTGTAGGACAGAGAAGAAAAATGTTAGAGAGTAGCTACATATTTATATGGCAATCACTTAAAGTAAGTATTGTTTGCAAGTAGTGCTGATCTGTGTTCCTGATTAAATGTAAACTTGCCAACGCCTTGGAATTTTATCTAGAACAAATGTCTGTAACATGAGTTTCGTATTTTTAAACTTCTCTTAGATTTTTAAGTTTTGCCTTGACTTTTGTTTCATTTTCTTTGGGTTTTTTTCTGGTTGAAAGCAGTGCTGAGATTTCTTTTACTTTTCCATGTAATTTTTTCCTCCGTACCTTGTTCATATGTCTTTAGTATATCTACCCTGCCTTAGCATGAAAGGTTCTCATTCACCTCAGTAGATAAGTGCCAATCTTGTCTGTGCTTTTCCTGGACCAGCCCTGATACTGTCCTGTACAGCCATTTATGAAAGTTAGCAATCCACAGCACAACCACAGCCCTGAAATTGCTGAAGGTTTTACTGTTCTGTCTTCAAATGTGTTTTTCACTATGAACTTACATTACCAACCTTTTCATTCCTTCACTGCAATCCTTCTTTGCCTTGAAGAAGAAAGGTGTCAGAAAATACAACGGATAGACATTTGCTGTTTTGCCCTTTCTGCACTGTTAGCTGGAGTTCTAACTTTTATTTTCCATGTTGTCCTCTACACCATCTCTCATGTTACAAAGAAACTTGAGTTTTCAAAGCCAGCATAGTGTCCATAGTGTAATTTGATAACAAAAAAATTGGAAAGTTTTCAGAGAAGAGGCAACATTCTTAATATTTAATCAGATGTTTTTATGTATGCTGCGTGTCATTAAACTAAGTAGTTGTAATACACAGAAAATGTCCATGTTATGGATTATTTGCAAACTATGCAAAGTGGGAAATAAAAAAGAATAGAGAATATCAGAGCCTAGTACTCTCTGGCCAGGTTCTTTTAGACAGTGTACATGTGGAAGATGTGATGTTTAACATCAGATTTATTTATTTGAAGATAGTTGCTGGCACATGTTTTAGCATCATGACACAAAACACAATGAGACCACAATACAGATACAAGTGAAACATATCAAAGGAGAGCAATTGCAGTGCACAGCTCAATCACAGCACCAGTGTGGTTCCCAGCCTCTCTCTGATGTAATCACCACCACCACCCTGGGCGTCCCTGGCCATGCCAGGAGTAAATGTGTGAATTGAAACTGACTCGAGCTCATCACTTGCTTTGAAATTCTGTCAGTTGATTATGTTTTTATAGTTTTTATTTTGGGCTGAGCCATGTATAGCACCCCACACTGGCCTGGCTAACTCGGGGAGACATTCACACTCTTAATGAGCCTGGGGAGAAATACGTGCCAGCTGATTTTTTCAGCTGTTGACACTTGTTTATCTAAATCAAAATCGATGCTCATGTCCTCTTGGTGTTGAGATCAAGTCAGCTTTTTTTGCAACAGCTGTGCTCAGTCCCACCCAGCTACATTCCTTGTGAGCTTCATGGACACATAATCCTGGCCCATCCCTGATTCTTCTTCCATAGTAGGGCTTTACAGAGGCCACACACAGAACAAATAAACTGGTTTTTTGGTGTTTGGCTGCTTTGTATTGGTATATAGTTTGGTATGATTTTATGGCTCCCTGGTTATGTCAGAAGTTACCCTTCTGAACATGGGTTCCCAAACTGGTGTGCAGCAGTACTGTAGCTGAGGAATACAGGAAACAAGAGGAAAAAGGTAAGATCAGTACTTTAATTTCACAGAGAATGATGTGCATAAGTCCTTTTTGTAATTTCTCTGTTGAAAATAACAAACAAGTACAGTGAGTACAACTGGTTTTAGCAATATGGTTTAATTAGTCTGGTTCCAGGCTGAGAGAATGAAAAATGTGGATCAGATTTAGTGGTGAGGATCACATCTCACAATGTCTGGGAAAAATACTGAATGTAATAGTAATTTTAGTGCTTCTCAGGGCTTTAATCTTATAATTTTTTCAGCACCCTCCTTCATTGCCCTTTGTGTCTTTCTCTTAGTTTGTTCTTGGCCTCAGAACACTTCTAGCAGTGTGTACAAAAGTGCAGGAGTCACTTGCTTCCTTGGCATTCAGTCCATCCTATTATCCCATCATCTTCTGTATTTGTTTTCCACAAAATTCTTCAGAAACCTTACTGCCCACAAATGTTGTTCCTAATTCCAAAAAATAATTCACAGCAGCAAAACAGTCTTTAAAGTATGGTGCAAAACAGGCATCACATATCATGTCTGCAGCATTGTATGTAATGCTTGTAGAAGCAGGTGGATAATGAGGAAGAAACTGCATTCATAAAGGAGACTTGATCAGAGGTCAGGAAGTTGCTTTTCCTAAACTTATTCCTACATTTTTATAATGCTAGTAACTTTCAGAGCTTAACTGTACATTGGTTTGCATTTTAACAAAAGTATACTATTTTATATTAATAACTTATAATAATAATAAAAAATGTTATTGTATATTTAATATATTAAAAGCAGACAGGATAATATTGCATATAGCATGTGGTGTGTGTATGTTTCAGTAAGCAACTCACTGTTGTTACTGCAATAAAAGCTCAAGGAAATTGTAGCTTCTAAGTTAAGATTGGTAATTAACTTTTTATTTATCCTATTCTTCTGGTATATTTTCTTACTTTCTTGGATGATAGTAGAGAAGGAAATTGGTTGGCTAGTCTGATCCTTCTTATCTTTGTTCTCACATGTTGACCCTGCATGCCCTGTTTGGGTGCCTCAGCATCAGAACAGTGGTTTCTTTCTTGATGGAATTCAAGTAGATGTATTGGATCAATATAAAGTTTATAAACAACACAGGCTTTGTCAATTGACTATTTTCTCTGTATGAAGTAGGTCTCTGTGCAGTCTAGTCTGTTGCTTAAATGTTCAGACCAATGTCTTGTACAAGCAGAAATCTTTGTGCTGTCTGTATTAATTTTGCATGCTGCTGAGTTTTTGATCTGTTTCATAATCTTCTGTCATTAAGAGGCAGCCCACCTTGAACTATAAATGGATGGCATGAATTTGAGTCATAGTGACTCTGCCTTGTCTGTCATTGTTTGCTGAGGAGAGAAGAAAACCAGTATGTCGTGTGGCTACTCCTGTTCTGCCTCAGTTGTCACAATCCTGTGGTGGTTCAGTGCTGCAGAGTTACAGTTGTGGTTGACTTACTTATTGAGATTTTTAAATGGAGTCTTTCCCACTTTAATAGTTTGGATTATTAAACTTGACTTCTGAACATGAACTTTATTTTTTCCTCCATCCAGAATACTCTTGCATGGACAGTAGCTTTTGCTCAGATGTTTCCTTTTTTGAGTTACAGCAATGGCCAAAGATCATGTTCCAGTTCCCACCTGCCTTGTGATAAACAAGGACACTGGGAAGCATGATCTGTGGGAACACTCATACCTTAAGGGAAAGTGCAGCAATAGTTTGTAAAACCTTTTTAATGAATTGGAGAGGAAAGCTTGACTCTGCCACAAATACACAATTATACTAGCTGTGATAATCTTCTGTATTGCAGTAGTAGCTGGAGGCATCACTTGCACATCAAAGTAGAGTATCACAAGCAGCCCTCCTCTGTTATAACTTTTCTTTGCCAGTCTGCCCATTCAATAAATTTCCTTTTTTTTTTTTTTTCTTAATTTATTCTTTTATTAGCATTTGGAAACTGAAACAGTCCAATTAA
Source organism: Sinosuthora webbiana (assembly GCA_013397395.1). Classification (NCBI taxonomy): domain Eukaryota; kingdom Metazoa; phylum Chordata; class Aves; order Passeriformes; family Sylviidae; genus Sinosuthora; species Sinosuthora webbiana. The sequence continues at coordinate 9,383 of VXBN01014230.1, read as the reverse complement.
TGAAAGGGTAATTTTGGATGGTAAAAGATGCAACAAGCTTTCCTTGTCAATAATAAAGCCATCCTTTGGTTGCTTGAAGAAGAGACGCTATATGGAACGCAGAGGTGGATGTAACTTAGATATTGGATACCCATGTTTGGCAGGGGCTGCCAGGCCAGGCAGCAGGGTTGCTGTAAAACCAGGCACAATTCATGTGCCAGCATGCAGTGTGCTAGGGGTCATGAAGAACAGCTGAGATGATTGCAGAGAGTGAAGAGGACAAAGACAAATCTATTGGAAGTCTTCCTCATTAGTTCCACTGTTCAGCAAGCAAGTTCCTTTTCATTGAGATTTTCAAATTATTGGCCTTTTATATTACAAGGCCATGTGTATGGGCATTATTAGTTTTGTATTTAATTAATACTACAACTGGTGATCATTTAATTACAGTTCATTAAAAGGAATGGTATTTGACTATGTAGCATTGTTTTATTCAGTTTGGAGAATTGTAGTTGTTTTTCATGTACTATTTGAAAGCTGTTGTGAAGGATGCACATTCTGATGAACAAACTTGTGAGCTTCATTGCAGCAATTCGGCACTTTTATTGGAATAAGGTGAAACAGGGTCTTAAAAATTTACCAGCTTTATTGAAAATTGGAAGCAAGTTATTGTAGGGAATCCTTCCGTGGACGGCAGGGAGAAGGAATTCTGCTGACTTGAGATATTCTAGAATACGTGGTTTTATTGCAAGGGTTGTGGGTAAAGAGGGTCTCGCCTTCAGCCACCAGCCTCGGCTGAAGGGAAGTCCCGGANTTGTGATGAATATTCTAATTTACAGTGACCAAACAATACAAGACACAAAATCCTATAGAATCTACATATAGCCTATAAGAACTACAACATTACCATACTATGTTATATTTTAAACTCTAAAAACTACTCTTTAGACTTTTCTGTTTTGCTACATCGACCTTGCGATCCCTTAGCCAGCAGAAAGGTATTGTTCAATCAAGAGGGATTCCTCTTCAGCTGGCTAGGCTATTGTTTTCAGGTTATATAGTAACTAAACTCAGTATCCTACAGCTCAAAATAAGCTTCCATTTCTATTTCGATTATAGGTTTCATATTTTCAGAATCTTTTGCTAAACAATCATATTTATAAGGTTTCCCTGATTCATCTTCCCCAACAAGTTATGAAGAGATTGGTACAATTGGTCTGGTTCTTTTTTCTCCACGCTGTAAAATCAATGCATAGTTTGCTGTGGTAGGAAGGAAGGTCTTCTGCTGAAGGCCAAATATACTTAAAGGTGTGACTGATATAGCTGGTTTGTAGCTGCATAGATCATTTGGCTTAACAGACACCGGCTTGACCAGCCTAGCTCAAAGTAAACCAGTCCCTGGACACAGCAGCCATAGGTCATATTCAAACCCAGACAGAGGGCCTCAGCCAACCCCTTTGAAGCACAGATGCACCTGTGTCATTGACCAGTGAGCTAGGCAGAGTTGAGACCCTTTACCAAATCATGTCTGTGAGCGTGGGAGATTTGAAAGCCCTATAAAAGGAGCTGCTGGACAATAAATGTGGGTTGTTGCTGTATGATCTCAGAGGGATAATGTTTCATCCCTGTCTCTGACTCCAGAGTGACAGAAGTTATTCAGGATGTTTCTTGGTTTACTAAAAGGTTTCAGGGTGTATATTTTATAGAAGCTGTGTAGGATATGCCCACAGCAAGCCTGAGTTACTGGGTTTTTACATGAAAAATGAGGCTGCCTTGAGAATCTTGAATGTTCTGCAACTTATAATTGTGCATGTGTATATTTGTGCTGAAACAAATAACTATATGTGTGTAAGACACTTTTGTAGTGGTGTAGTAAAAATCCTGTTGACTGAACTCACAGATTAGGATGCCCAGGGAATAACTAGTTACACAGCATTTAAAAAGGCAGAATTCACATCCAAATAGCTTCTTAAAATTATCTTTCATGTCTTGAAGGCAGATTTTTTTCACTGACAATGGGAATACTATCTGTGAAGAAGCAGTTGCCAAATGATCTGGTCTCTCTGCTGTCAGGCAGCTGCTTTAACTCATCAGTATGGGAAAACAGCTATGATTTTGCTGGCTTTCAGTATTATAAAGGAAGAATTTATATCAAAATAGGACTCACTAGCTGATTCATTGTAAATGAAACAAGAAAAATTACTTTTACATGACCTGCCAAATAGAATATCAGATTGAGTGACTGAAAGTGGATGGAGGATTAGAAACAGAGTTTGTATTTCTGCCTGAATCTTGGCAGCAGAGCAGTGTTTGCTGTGTTGCTTGGTCTGGTGTGTAAGGTCACTTCTGTTTTCATACAGAGTATAACTTGAAGCTGTTTCTTTACTACTACAAAGAAAGACTTCAGGGCTAGTGGCAAGTTCTCCTCCTGGACTTTCCAGTTGCAGTTGCAGTTGTCAACACGTAGTTTTGATTTCTGGCTGATGCCTTTAGTGAAACAATGAATGGGATATTTAAGGACAAGAAGAGAGTGGGAACAATTAAAATTCTTTTAAGAATTTTAATTGGTTTCTAAGTTGTTTAGCTAACCTAATTGCAATGTTGTGAGTTATCCTAACCTGATATATATTTCCACATGCTATCATGCTAGCTAAGTATAGAAAGTATCTTTTATCAAAAAGATCTGCTGCAGAAAGAAAAACAGTTTGGGTTCTTCATGTGTGGGTTAGTAGATAAGAATCACTGAAAAACTTGCTGGCATGGGGCTGAGGAGAACAACAGCTGCAGAAGAGTAGCTCACAATGGAGTAAGTGTTAGTTGCAAAATGAAACCAAATCCTTTGCATGGAGCTATCCACTTTCGCCAAGCTGATAACTTCTGTATGCCGAAAGGCATCAAAACGTGGTACACCTCATTCTATAATGCAAATCTTAGTCAACATTTAATGTTAAGTTTTATAGCACAAGACTCAGGCTATGTCTTAATGAACTGGCTTTACAACTAATCTACACATTTCTTGCTGGATTATTCCTCATTGTATTTATCTTTATAAAGGATATGGTGAATGAGTGCCTGTGCTGCCTAGAAAGAAAAATTCCATGTTAAAAGTTAAATGTTTAGTTACATGTGGATTTCTTTTAGACTTTGTTCTACTGAAGTTCCTATTAACTACTACAGAGATCGAGCATTACTACAGCTGCTACATAATACTATCTCTTTTCAAGTGCTGAATGGCTTGTGAATTGGTTAATTTGTTTCTTTCTTTTTTGTCTTCCAGCTTCATTTAGCAGCCCTGGCTTCATTAAAGGGAGACATTGTGGAGCTTAATAAGCGTCTGCAACAAACAGAAAAGGAGCGTGACCTGTTGGAAAAAAAATTGGCAAAAGCACAGGTGGGCAATAGTAGTTCAGGATTCTGAAGATGGTCCTTGGTTTTATGTAGTCCTTGTTCCTCAGAGAGAGGATAAAATACCGAACAATGTCACAAGTCAAAAGTATTTTGAGACTGCAAGATACATAGTTGCCATGGGTTATACCTTTTTTGTGTTGAAGACATTCTTCTAAGACAAAAACCTAAAAATAATTAGATACATTTTGGTTTGAAGTTAATATAAGCAACAAGAGCAACAAGTGCTTTGAATTGTTGTAGAATATAAAAATTACAGCTTGGTCTCAGTGGATTAGATAACTGGTTGCAGAGCCTTTCACTCCTGGGTCACATACGAACACAGCACAAATTAACTCTGATCAAAAGTTATTGCAAATTTTCAGTGCTTTAATGTTATGTGAGAAGTTACTTGTGATCTCAGTCTAGCTTCCCGTAACCCATTTGGAATTGTGGATCTGTGGAAAACACAGCCAGTGGAAAGCCAAGGGCTTAAATAAGAATAAGGTTGGAACTCTGATGCTTTCATAGCTCTTACATAGAGGCAAATGCAAGCAAGGAACATCTAACTATTGTTTTTAATATTTCTCTCTTCTGTAAAAAAACCCCTTTGTTTTCAGATGCTGCTGTTGTATCAAATAACTTTTGTATAGTTAACATTTCAAAACAAATTCAAAATACTTGGGTAGAGAGAATCAAAGCATTTTGTCCTGTGAAGTATGGCACCTTATTTGTTGCTTAGAGATGTTGTTGGGTGAACCAAATTCAGACTCTATCACTCCAAATCCCTGTGGTTCAGAGATCCTGCTTTTGCAAGGTCCTGTTTTATACAGTTCCCAGCTGAGCGGGGTATAGGGGGAGATCTTCTCACTTCTCTCATTGATCTTATCCTTTTAGCATATTCATGTACTTTTCTTTTCTTGCTGCCAGTCTGACAAAAAGTTTCCCAGAATGGGTGAATAATTCATCTCCTTGCTGGAATTCTGTTCTGGAATAAACATCTTTGGCAACGAATATTATCTTACCGTTGATGCATATCAAATGCATATCACTGGGGCCTTGTCAGACAAATAAAAATCCTTTGGAATAAACATCTTTGAAGACAGCTTATCCTTGCTTGTTATCTGAATCCCTCTTCCCTTATGACCTGATGCAAATCGCTTTCTCCCATCACTGGCTTTGGTTACACAAATGCTGTAGTTTTTAACTTTTTTGCATTAATTATTTTGCAACATACATTACACCTACATTCCCTAATGTTTTTTTCAGCTGCCTTTGAGATTTATGGGCTTGTAAGTGATACTGTTATTGCAGACCATCAATGTAACAAAAGAAATAAAATCACTTTCTTGTTTTTATTCCCCTCAATATATGAGTCAGAGCCGCTCTGGGAGTTAACATGGTTTATCAACTATAATCCTGAGAGCCTTTTCTAATTTCTGTGGCATTCTTGGGATAGAGTCCTCTTTCTGGCTTACAGTTTGATATGAGGCTGCATTTGACAACATTAAACTCTCAGATGGATTCACTGTATCCAAATGATCATTCTGCATGATTACACTGACTTTATTGTTGTTATTTATAATTCTGCAGGGTCTGGTCCTAACCACAGGTTTTTGTGAGTGTGGTTTTTTTTGGTGGTTTTTTTTGTTTGTTTGTTTTGTTTGTTTGTTTGTTTTTTAATTTCTGTGTCTTAATTTAAAAAAATATATAGATTATCTCTCAGCCAGTGAAGAGTGCTGTAGGTGCTCCCATAGAATTCCAAATACACAGTGATGGCAGCTGGGATTAAGGATCAGTCCTTAATACCAATTAACATGTGCTTTGTTAGCACAAGATTGTTTGGTGTTTTCTTTGATGGGTTACCAATTACGCATGTGTGCACAGTGCTTGGTTTGTAATGCTGCGGATTTTTACTTGATATTGAGCCATGCGAACACAAACATAGTGATCACTGCCTCCTGACCTGTGAAGAACACACAACTGGAATATCTGAAAAGCAGGCTGATAGCTAGATTTCAGATAGAAAAAAAAAAAAAAAAGTATTTTTAATGAACAGTTTTATATTAAGGTTTAATGCTTTATGTCTTCGCAGTTTATTTTTTTCTAAAGCCCTCAAGAGGATAGAATTTAGTATATATTAAATAAAATACAAATATTTCTTAAGGAGTTCAAATCATTAAACAAACACAACTTGTATAGTTAATGTGCTGGGAGTGCTTAAGTACTGAGGCATACACTGGTGAAACCACTGCACCTTGTCTTCTTTTGCTAACTGTATCACTTCTAAGTACATGTGCCACTTAACATAATTTTTGATCTTCTCACTCCACAAAGTTTCATTCATTATTCTTTCCTCTACAGCCTCTGCCTAATGTGAATCAGAGGTTCAGAAGGCATGAATAAATAGGAGGTGTTTGAGGTTCTGCATAACCATACTCAGATGCTGGTGGGTCATTATTAAATCTCTATTCTGCATCTGGACTGTACTTACAAAGGCAGCACATGTTTCATTTTAGCTGGCATGGTAAATGCTCTCTGGAACAAATAGCTCTTGAAACGCATTTTTAGTAATACCTCTCCCATCATTTCATGACGCATATGAGGCGTTTGGAAGAAAGGATTAGTGATTTGCAGAGTGGAGGTGATTTGGGGAACCACAACTCAAGTAATAGATGACAAATGATGAAGAAAGCTAGTTGGACAGCCTGGGCTTAAGATTTTGTGAAGCGATGTAATTGATTATTGGTTGTTGTAGCATACTCACTTCCAAATCTGCAGCCTGTGGAGACCAGATATAGCATTTCTTTACATGCTTCTATTATTTCAGTAACACAGCACATCTCTTTTTCTCTGTGTTTTTATACATGTACAATTTGGCAATAAAGTGATCTCTTGAACGAAATTTGCTGTAAAACCCTGGTCAACCACAACTAATGTCTTCTTCCAAAAAATCTTTCTGTGATTATGAGAATTGTAGTGCTTTCTACTGGCTCTGTGTAGAACACTATCCTGGCTTTGATAGTGATAAACAGTGGGAGTCTGAAGGGAGAGCATAAGAAATGCACATAGAGAACTGTTCTCCTTCATATCTCTCACATTTCTGCCAATATCTGTGAGCAGGACGCCACGTCACATTTTATAGTCCTCTCTAGTCCTATTCTCCATGGATTTATATAATCTTCTTTCTAATCCATCTACATTCTTGGCATTTCCAACATCCTGTGATATTGACTTCTGCAATTCTGTGATTGAGCATGGGATTTAATAATTTGCTGAATGTTTCAGCAAGTACCACGAGAATAGATAATTCACTTAGTATATTTTTCTTACAATTTCATCTCCTTTGACAAGGTTGTCCTGCTCTCTCATTCTTTGTGCTTAGTCATTGTTATTTTGGGGTTTTAAAAAAGCTCTAGACAAAGAATGTGCTCTATTGTTCTGGATCCTGTGTCACAGCAGTTAGTCTCATTACTGCAGTAATAATTCTTTGCCATCATCTTGATTATTCAGAGTATAGGGAGGACCAGCACAATTTCACGATAAAACCAACACTCTGTAAACATATAAGAACAGAAGCAACATTCTCTGTAGACATGTAAGAACACAAGAACTTCACAGGAATGCTTCAATTTCTCATTTAGCAGAGAAACTTGAAATAGAAATGCATGGTGCTCAGATGAACATGGAAATTTCTTGTTCTGTTCTGTGATGTCCGTATCTGACATGGATTAATTCTGTGTGCTTGTATTTATCTTCCACATTAAGAGTACACAGAACATACCACAGAACAATTAATTTTGACCATGCATGCTTTTGTGATTGAGGATTTAGCACTATAGACTTGTTTTTATACTTAAATTTAGATCAATGGATTGCCACTGTTAAATCTGCCACTCCTCTCAAATTAAAACACCATATTATTTGAGCAAAGATTTTTAGCTTCTGTAATCTTGTTAGACAGGTTTATATCACTGTGGCTTGTTCAGGTGATGATGTGTGTTATTGGTGAACAACACCACAGCCACTGTTTGTCTCTGCAGGGCCTGGGGCATTGGGGCATCCCTTAATGAGAACTGCTACTAGTAGGTTTGTTTGGGTGTTTTTTTAGTCCTCTGATTGAACACTGTAAATTTAACATAAAGATTAACATAATTTAACTGTTAGTGTTTCTTTCACTAGGAATTTGTGTACCTTAATAGGCAACAGGATAGAATCACTTGTTCAGACAATAAGCTTGAATTAAAATGTTTTCTCTTACCATCCTTCTCTCTCACACACTTCTTGCTTTGTTGTTGTTTCTCAGCATCAAGAGATCAGAAAATGGTGATTTTGTTAGTTTTTATTGTAAATTAAATAACCTTTTTAATCTGTACCAAGAAACAACCAAGAGTTCTCAACTTATATTGAGAACTGTGCTGGAAACTTCTCTCCTGACCCCAACAATTAATTGCTCATCTTTTGCAGCGTCTCAGTTGGTTATCTCTGTGTTTGCTTTCTCAGAGAATTAGACCTCTTAAGGGTTTTGAGACTGGAGCTCTTAAATATGAGGCTGGAAGAGAGATGAGGAAAAGGGTATTAAGGGTATTGTGCGACTGACATGGAAATAAACTTTAAGACCTGAGTGTGTACACCTTGGGAAGAAGTAGAGACTGGTGGCAGGTTGCTGTTCTGAGACTCAAAACATAAAGAAACTAAGGAGGATGGTGAACAGCCACAATATGCCAGAGAAAAACTTAAGCAGTGGGTAGAGAAACATGCATTTGTTTCTTTCCCTTTTTAAGTTTTCATATGAAAGTTCCATAATAAAGAGCAATCCTGAATAACCAGAAGAATTTTCCACTGCTGCATTTTGGGATTCATATTGAACCATGTTTCCGTTGCTTGGATGCTTTTACCATTTTCATTTGAGTCTTGTCATGGCTGACCAGAACTCAGGAGATTTAATTCTGTTCCCCACCTCCAAGACAGAGCAGTCCTTAGCATCATGGCCTGTCTTTTACAGAGTTTTCCTTTCGGCCTTTCCCAGTTGCTTTTACCTAAGATAATTCAAGAGCTCTTTTAAAAAATCAAATGTAAAGCTTTTGTCATATATTGCCAGAGTGCTGGTTATTCACAAAGAACATCTGTCACCAAATTATATTATCCTGAAAAATGGTGACTGAGAAATGGCTGGGGAAAACAGAAATCAAGTTGTAATGTGGCTGAGACCCATGTATCTTCAGTCAAGATAAACAAATTCTGCTTTTCAGTGCATAGCTTAAAAAGACAAAAATTGTTGTGGTAGTGATTTTATTTATTGTCTGGAAACAATTACTGTACACTCTATCTGAAACATCCCTTTGGTTTAAAAGTTAAAAAAACCACCAGTGCACATAACAGATTGATCTGGATAATGCTGAGGTAGCATTTGTGGGCATATATGTGTGTCAGAGGAAATACAGGTTCAGAAAGGCTGAAGAAGCAACTCTGTATTTCCCTAAATCTGCCCTAAAGATTTTGTGAAACATTTTCTCTGTGTTATTTCTGTGCTTTGAAAGCCTTGGTATGGTAGTTCTTCAGAAAGATACAATGTAAAAATGTGGAAATATGAGAAATAAGCTGTAGAATCATCCTACAATAAAGAGTCATCATAATGTACATGTATAGCCGTATCAGTTGCCACCATGTAGTTTCATAAGCCAGGTGAACTCATCAGTCTTCTGAAATGTGTTCCTTTCCTCTCCTTTGCATTGTGAGTATATGATCTGTTTCTCTTAGTGTAGGTGAAAGTGATTTTTTTACTACAGCTGAAGGTTTAAACTATTTTGTTGTAGTCTGTGGAAGGGTACTCTGATGTCTGGGCTGCTTTTAAGTATGCATATTCATGAAAGTTAAAAATTGTGGAATAAATTTATTTAAAGTTCAAAATAAAAATGTTACTGAAGCTTATTGTAAATTTTAATTGTCAAGTAGTCTTTTATGTAGATGATATTCTCAAGCTGTGAATATAAGTGGCTGTTGTGGTTTAGGTTTGTTTA
>VXBN01014228.1:194648-209714 GCA_013397395.1 Sinosuthora webbiana | reverse complement strand
GGCTAAAGAACAGGGCGACAGGACAACTAAATGAGTTAATCTGTGAACTTTTTAATAAAATGCAGTGTTTTCATTTTTTATTATTTAAAGAAAAATGCTAGGACAACTTCGATTTCTCTAAACTTCTCTGGTGCAAATATCATGGAGAATTGTTCTAAATTGCTCTTTAATTAGATGAAAACACATGAATAGAATTAAGTAACTGAGGCAAAAAATTGGTTTAGTAGGTTAAATATGCATTCATGGATTTTTTGTCTATACCCAAAATGCACTCCACTGATAGCTCAAAGAGAGTTAGTTTTGGTATGAAAGTCAGGAATACGAGTTAAAGGGATATTTAAATTTAGTGAAAAAGAATCTAAGCAACAGTGTGTAGTGATGTAATATGGTATCCTGTTGCTTTGTTTGGGTTAAATTGTAACATGGTAGATCCCACAGCCCAGTCTTTTTCCAGAATTTTCTTTTTCTCTGATTTTTTTCTTTCTGTTTTTAAACTCATAATTTTAAGTCTGAAGGTCAAGCTAAAAACCTTTGATATTTACACATTTTCCCATTCTGCTTGTGGAACATGACTGCTGTGAGCTCCACCATGACATTTAAGGGGAAAAATGTTAAAAATACATTATAGCCTCTTCTCACACTGTTAGCCCATTAAAAACGTATTTCTTTTGCCGACCAGATGGGAACTCTTTGGGTTTTTTCCTTAAAAACCCCAAAACTGAACTAAAATCCCCCCCAAAAGAAGTTACAATGTGCCAAATGCTAGGAATACCACTTAAGCAACCTTAAAAAGAGATTTGTTCCTACTTTGCCCTTTTATTTACATGATGATTTTAACAGAAGTTTGACTTTTGCATTTAAAACATAAAACTTCCATCATATTCCTCTTTCAGGGCAGAATTATCTTGTTCCATTCCATTGACTACCAGAGAGTTAAGATGAAATATCTACTAAATACCTCTCCATGGCTATCTTTGAAGCAAAGTATAAAATATTTTCATAAAATATCAAGCAACACTGTTTGTTGGAAAAAAATTTTGGTATTTGTTGGTGGATATTTCTTCTTTTTTATTTTCTTTCAACAACAACAAAAAATTCAGTTAAAAATTTTTGTAAAAAGTATTGGGAATACCGACCAGTTCCAGACAGATTTACAGAAAATCATCTAAACTAAAGTCTCTAAGATTTCTACTTGGAAATATTAGAGACTGAAATACCAGGTTATAGATGAAAGCAGATGGCCTGAACTGAAGAGCCATGAGGATACAAGCAAACTGAAATGAGCTGCAGTGACCCAGGACTTACATTCCCTTAATTCCATTTGGGATGGGGGAAAAAAAAAGTCAAAAAGTCAATGTCTCGTAACTGACTGGGTCAGAAACTTCAGCAGATCAATAAAAATGCATCAAGGTAATAACCATAGATCCTATAAAGAACTAAATGAAAAGAAATAAGGCAGACTAACACAGATAGAAGTTTTTTGCAGTGGAACATTTGTACAAAGACAGCCTTCCTCAGATGGCTGTCATTCTGCCAACTGTGAGGTGATATGAGAGACGGTAATTTATTATTTTATTAGCTTTTAGAGTGCTAAATTGGTAAGAGTAATCCATAGCTTATGCAAGAAAAATTACATTTTTTATGTACCTTACTCAGCTTGGTGGCTAAGAATCAATTTCGCTGAAACAATAAATACTAGGACAAGATCCAAAATGCTTAGAAGGAATTTTAAAGAGCAAACAGACAAAATTTGTCTTCAATAGGAGCTGATATTTTTTTTTCTCCCCAATGGAAAAATTAAATCTCAAGGGCTAAAACTTTCCTTGCCTCATTTTGAAAATTTTTAGGTCTTTTACTTATTTGGACATCTCATCAAGTGTTTATTTATTTGGAATGTATTTGCAATCCAGATAAACATCACAGGATCATAAAATAGTTTAGAATTTAATGGTCATCTAGTCCAAACTTCCTGAAACCTTTCACTATCCCAGGTTGCTCCAAGCCCCATCCAACCTGGCCTTGGACAATTCCAGGGACCCAGGGGCAGCCACAGCTTCTCTGAGGAACCTGTGCCACTCTCACTGTAAAAAGACCTTATTCCTGCTCTTTTTTCCGGTAATAATCACCTGTTTTGTTTACACCAGGTGCAGAATTGCTGTCATAATAATAACCTTATTCACATGACATTTCAGATACTGTCTTTTATCATAGCTTGACAAATCTACTTTTTGTGTAAAATTGTCAGTGTGCCAATATTTTCTAATTTTATAAGTGAAGAAAAACTGCAAGGTTTAATAAACCAGTTACTTGAAGTTGAGAAGCAATATAGACATAGATTCTTTACATGTGGATTTTTAAATTTATATGCTTCAACAAAAAGTTGTGTTTTTTTCTGGCTTGTCCTTGTGAGGCCAACAAGGGCATCAAGAAAAGTCCTCCAGTGTTATCAACAACAAAACTGGAATATCCTGTCCTTGGAGGAAAAAAAAAACCAAACCAAATTTTATCATAATATTTTTTTAGATATTGTTTTCCTCTAATTTTCTTTTATCTTAATGAAAAGTCTGCTTGACTATCAATGTGCATACATATCATAAAATGCTTCTAAACCAAACCATGAATTCTTCAGACTGAGTCCATTTCTTTCAATAATTTTCCAGGACATCTTTTTCAACATACAGTGAATAAATATTATAAAGTTATCATTGCGTATTTGAGTAGAATAATAGCATCCCTAGTATTTAAATCTGAATAAAATGTTAACATTTTTGCATAAAATGTAGCATGAAGGAACCTTCAATGCCCTCCTTAAAGGCATAAAATAAATTCCTTTTACTTTACAACTGGTCATCCAGTAAACATTTTCCCAGGTATCTGGTATGTCATAAAAGGATATGCAATATTCTTGGTGCAGATAGTACTGGGCTGGAAACCAAAGTGGTGAAAAAATGAAAAACACCCCACCAAACTGGTGAAAAAAAGACCTCTGAGGCGCATTCATATTGAATACAACTGCCTCCAGTGTCCACACACAGTGTACCAAAAAAAGGGGATTTTTTTTTTTTTTAAGCGATATTATCCTGTGTTCAGGTCAGTTAACTACCTGCAAATCAGAAATATGGCTGGGCAATGAATTTAGCCTCAAGCCATCTGGAGTGCAGCTGATACAAATGAGGTAGAGCCAAATGATGCCCAAACGTATAGTAAGGCATTAACTTAATCCTTAGAGGAAAAAAACTAAGAGAAATGTACTGTGTTGGAGGTTCTGAGTTCACAGAAAGAAGTGAATAGTCTGATAAGAGAGTCATTAAAAGAATTTTGACCCATCGCATTAAATAGATTTCTGTAGGAGGAAAGGTCTGGTGACAGAATGTAGGACAGAGACGTTGGCTGCTGCATGGGAGGAAACCATCAGGAGGTCAAGAATGAGAAGTTCTGAGTAATCTGGAGAAGCAGAGAAAAATCTTGAGTATTTAACCAAATCAGACTTAGGTTTTTACTTAAGATATCAGTAAATATTTTGAAATTCCCAGGCTTTTTTTTTTTTTTTTGGTTTCAGAAATTCTGAGTTGTTTATACACTTTAAATATGTCTCAAGAAATATGCAGATCTTAGTGTCCACAGACTTTTCGTTCAAAAAAAAGTTTAAAAAAGCTTTATTCAAGCAAGAATTTATAGGGTAGGGTCTGCAGTCTTGAATACAGATACGCTGCACTCCATTGGATTCCAACGTCATTTTGTCTCTGCTTATGTAAAACACCTCAAAAGATTGAAAAAAAATTCTGCAGTTCTCTAACACTCAAAGTCCCTTTGCTGTTATGTTCCTATTCATGCTTCAAGTCAAATTTGATGGACTTTTCTTGAAGCTAAAACAGTGTTAGGAAACTGCAGAAAATTGACCTGGAGATTGCTCAGGAGACAGAGGCAGCCCTATTTAAAGGAAAACAACTGGAGCAGTTTGATGGAAACCTGGCAAGCTGTTTATTTAGAATGAAGAAATCTAAAAGAATTGTTACTGATTTATTTAGAAAGAGGGTAAATTGTCAAATAATAGCCAAAAATCCTATAATAATTCAATAAATTACAATTTTCATACTCAATTCCTTGAAATCCTTGGTGGTTTACAGTTCTTACAGAATTTTTTAGGAGCAGATGAGTGATTGCTATATCAAAGGCATGGCAAAGGTACGGATTAATTCCACCCAGCTTTAGCTATCTACAAATAAAATGGCTTTTGTAAACAATTATTCTATGTAGAGCATCTGACACTTGTGAATTCCATTGTCTCTGGCAATGCCCTTTTGCCCTCTAATGCCTTAGAAAGACCTGTGAACCATGTAAGAGTAAATGATTTAATTGAAATAGTAAAAAGAAAATCATTCCCATTTTGAATTGTTTCAACAACTACGAACTAATAAAAGAAATGGATAATAGGCCTGGCTTTAAAGGCTAATTTTTCAAAGGAATTACACTATCCCAAATCATAAATCATTCCTATAATCCATGACAATTCTACCAAAATCAACAAAATTTAAGATATCAGATTTTTTACAGATATCTGTGATACCTGTGTTATATCAGTTAAACGTAAAAGTCTGACCTAATTTAAATTACAAATGAGGCTTAAGTATTGTCAGGGTAATGGCATGTTAATGAATGTTAATTGATTAATGGATTGTATTGGACAAAAGTTTTTAGAGATTTATTGCAGTGTTCTTTGATTAGATTTATTGTATTGCCAAGTGGAGTTTTTTAAGTGGATCATGGTTGCTTTTTTTTTTAAACATATAACAGAAATTGCAGCAACTCTCAAATCTATATAGGGCAGAACAAATCTCAATTGTTTTAACAAAACAATTGAAACTGTTTATATAAAACCACAGAATTTACATAGTTGTGTTTGTTGGTTATTGCATTCTCCTGTAAAAAGCACAGAAAGATATTACATTAAATTTCTATTTCTTTCAGACTTTCCTGTCTGTATCCAGTATGCATGACCATTTAAGGATGAAAATAATGGTATCATTTCTCCATTTAAAGACCCCCCATGAAGGTACACGTGTAAAGGGCTTAATTTTCCATATCATTGAATTTCAGATTCAGAGGTTTTGGATTACTCCTAAGATTCCTTAAGCCTGGGCTTTTCTCCATGAGATTTGAACACCTGAAATTGTTACTGAATGCCAACACGTGTCCAACTTTGATGATAAATGCTACTGAAAACAGTAAACCAAAGACTTTTTGGGGACAAAATGCCCTTGAGTCTTTTAAGACACCAAGCTTTAATGATATGTAAATATTCAGATTTCCATGTCTACATTAATCTGAGCTAAATTAATTCAATATCAGTGCTCCCACAGCTGTACATACCAATTAATGTGATTATTAATTCAGTAATGCCATATTCCTTTGTTATGCCAAAGGCTGGTGTATTACGTGGGTAGGATTATTTGAGTTTAACCTTAAAGGCACAAAGTGTAAACATCCACAACTTTACTGAGATTAATATTGCATCTACAAGTTTTAATTTTAACATTATAACATGCAGAATTTTGGATTTAACTCTGCTAACTTTACATGGAAATATTTATAGAGGAAATTTAATGTTATCTTGGATTAATAATGTACTGAGAAACATGTCAGATTAAAATTTTCAATTAGTACACTACATGAATTAGATATCTTAGTTAATTTATTTCTCTGTGTAGCGTGCTTCCACCTGTGCTGCTCTTTCTTCATTTTTTTCAGCCTTATCTGCAGTTCAGCAGAGAAATTATCCCACTTTAAGGATTATTCTTAACTTTGTTAGAAAATAGAATGTAAATTACCTCAGACTACTGTGTCTATATTTCTATTATGTCAAATTGAAATTAGTCTTAAAAGATGTGAACAAATTCCCTACCCAGAGAAACATATTACCTCTTAACAGTTTTTTTTTTCTATAATTAACTGAACTCTGTCTGTTTTTTAAATCTCATTCCTCTTTTTAACAACACCTATATATAGGTAGATAATATGCAAAGGAGACTGTTTTGAGAAGTAGCTCTTGAATCTTATACAAAGAAGAAATTATTAAATTGCCTAAGTAATTCCACTGCCTGGGATGTCTTTTAAATAACAATAAAAAAAATATTTCAAACACTTACAAAACTGCAGTATATTACTGTCCTTATAGAATATTTTATCAGAAAGGTCTCGTTTTCTCCTTTTTTTAAAAAAAAATTTCCCTTGTCTGGTCTTACTGGTCAGTTACTATCCAGCACTTTCTGGGTCTTGTAACTACAGACACCCTCAGGTCCTAGAAACCATGAAAAGGCTATGTACTAGACTGAACAAATATAAAAAGTGTTTGTTTCTATTTTACATCAGTTCTGGGATTTTTTACTCTTTTCAAACTCCATTAAAGCAGCTACAGAATGCAGAATGCTGTGGTGCACTCTCATTTTCTTAATAGAAATTTCAGTCAATCATTCAATCACTTCAGCTCTGGCAGGACATAATTTTTATAAGCTCAAAAACACTGCTAATTTATAGGCCAGTAAACTCCCCTCCCCAAACATTTAAATACTGTTTCTACAAGGTCATATTTTTACTTTAGGTTTTTTTAGAAGTAAAATAAGTTATAAGAATTCTTTTGTGTATATTCAGACTTATTTTCTTTATTCTTGATATATTAAGGTATTACTATAACATAGTATGGTTACAAGTAGTATGTATATATTTACTAGAGATAGGTGCTAGTTTTTAAATTTACAATGTTTGTAAATGATGAAAACTAAAATATGTATCTGTTATGAGTGGAAAAAGAATTGGTGAATTATCTGTGAAAAAGAAAGAAAAATATGAAAAAAACAAAAAAAACCCAAAACGTCAGATCACTATGTTGTGAAAACCTAATTGTGAAACATCCCCCTGCAAAAAAAACCAAAAAAAAACCCCCAAATACCCCCCAAAAAACCAAAACCAAACCAAACCAAACCAAACCAAAAACANTAAAATAACAAAAACAAAAACAAAAACAACACCTATCACATTTCAAATGAAAATTCTATATAAACAACCAAGAAGCTGGAAGACCAGCATGATCACAAGATTTAAACCATAAAAATGAAAAAAAAAAAATCAGAAATAATAAAAATTATTTTATCCTAGACATTATAATTAATGTGTTTGCTTATCTTTCAAAATTATTTTCTGAATATGTTTCTCCTTTTTTTTTTAATTTCATGCTTGTGAAAAAAAAAAAACAAACCCACCAAGATTTCATTTTTTCTTTCTTTGTTTCTTTCTTTCTTTTTTTTTTTNAAAAAAACCCCCAAATACCCCCCAAAAAACCAAAACCAAACCAAACCAAACCAAACCAAAAACAAAAACAAAAACAAAAACAACACCTATCACATTTCAAATGAAAATTCTATATAAACAACCAAGAAGCTGGAAGACCAGCATGATCACAAGATTTAAACNTCTCCCTTTCTCTCTTTCTCTCTCTCTTTCTCTCTCTCTCTCTTTCTCTCTCTCTCTCTCTTTCTCTCTTTCTTTCTCTGTTTCTCTGTTTCTTTCTCTTTCTCTCTTTTCTCTCTTTCTCTCTTTCTTTCTTTCTCTCTCTCTTTCTTTCTTTCTTTCTCTTTCTTTCTCTCTTTCTCTCTGTCTCTCTCTCTTTCTCTCTTTCTCTCTTTTTTTTTTTTTTTTTTGGAATTCAAAGCTTACTGATGTGCACTTAAAAATACTGTTTCTTAGAGTTGCTTCACTGCTAACCCATGTGAAGGCAGATCACAGCCAGCCATTACTGTGAAGCAGGTGGAGTACACAAAATACTGCAAGACTAAATGGGTAGGCACTGACAGATCTTGCAACTCACTGAGCTATTTAGGATGAGCAATGAGTCAGAGCTGGAGTCCCACTGAGAAAGATCAATAGTGAATGCATTATTATAGTTTTTTCCAATGACAGGAATAATAATGCAATATTTATTTCTGGTACAAGGTTGTTTCAAGCATCATTTCCCCCCCCCCCCCCCCCCACCCATTATTTGGGATATAGTTCATTCTAGGGTGATATAGAGATATCTCACTGTGCTTAATACTATGATTCCACTCAACCTAGCTTTTTTTTTTTTTTCACATTATGTTGGTTAATTAAACTTTCTGTGAAGATGGTGGTAATTGAGTGTAAGACTCCTATTAACGACAGTATGAGTGCAAGACAGCAATGGAGCTTTCTATGGTTTTATCATTTCTCTCTGTGAAAAAAAAAGGGAAAAAAAAGTGAAGATTAAACAAACAACTAGCCTGCAACTTTAAGTCAGCTGGAACACAAAAAAACAAAACCCAAAAAAAACCACAAAACAAAACAGATGAAAAGAAAAAAACATTTTTTCCAAATCTAGGAAAGAAACTAGATGAAGAACAAAAATAGAAATAATTCAAATGTTTCTGAAGGGACACTTTCACATTTTTTTCACTTTATCCTATAAGGGCTTTAGTTTGTTGACTTTCAGTGAACTCCTTAGATCTTAAACCTTTTTTTTTTTTTTTTTTTCTCTCCAAAAATTACTTAGGTGGCCATTTCCTTATTTTCTATGTGGTAAAACTGCTTTGAGGAAATCATGATAAAACCTGTAAGGGATGAAGTTAAACTCATAACTAGAATAAAAATGAGAGCTTTTATTTTCTAGTTCTGTGATTCTGTATATATTTATGTTCACCTGAAATAAGGCACCCTTCATATAAATACCTGGAAGTGCATTTTGCCATGTAAAGTCAACATTCCAGCTTTGGAAACTTCTTTACACCTCCTAATTTTTAATTTAATTTTTCTTTATATACATTCTTTCAGCAATCTTCAAAACATTACTTTGTTTTGACATGTTTATTATCAATTGTCTTGATGTGTTTATCATTACATGTCAACCTCCTGTCACAGAGGTTGTCACAGAAGTTGTTTCTTTTACAACTTCTCTGTGATTCCTTAGGAAGTGTTTTGACTTCCCATAAATTGGGAGTTACTTTCAAGGATAGAGATATATATAGTGAATAAGATTTAAAATATTACTGCAGAAGAGGCTCTGTTTATACCACTGTTTCTCTATTCATCTGGTTTAATGTAGTGATCAGAGAAGAATTTCAAAGTCTATCAGCTAAAGTAGCATAAAAAACATTTTCTAAATGCTTGTCTGTTTACCCAAGCTACTTGCCTCCAGCCTTTTCTGCTTTTCTCCTGATTCTTCTAGGTGTAAGCCTATTTTCTGACCAAGCAATAAAAATCTGTTCTTCCTTACATTTAAATTCTGGTTAAACAACCTGAATTTAAAATTGCTTTTGTAAAAACCATCAGAACATGTTGACCATCACTTATTTTTAAGCTTTGATCAGATTAGAAACTCTCTCTCTGGCACTCTCATTTACAGACAGATTGGATGAGGGAAGGGAAAAAAAATATTTTTTTTAGGAAAAATAATTTAGGAAAAATAAAAGGAAATAAAAATTTATTTTTATTAATTCTGGATTATGTTGGAAAAGACCTCTGGGGACCATCCAGTCCAACGTTTGACCCATCCCCACCTTTTCCCTAGTCCAGAGCACTGAGTGCCACATCCAGGTTCTCCTTGGACACCTCCAGGGATGGGGACTCCAAAGGTCCCTGGGCAGCCCCTGACAAGGCCTGACCACCCTTTCCATGGGGAAATTCCTCCTCATCTTCAACATCAGTCTCCCTTGACCCAGCCTAAGTCTATGTGGAATATATCTGAGTGATTCTGAATGATACTGAATAATTTCAGTAAAATGACCTAACACTACCGCCAAGCGTAGAAGCTCACAGATTATCTAAGAATGCCCACCAAAGGTTCATTAAAGTCAGTGACTAAAGTCACTTTTGTCTCTACTGTAGAGGCAAACAAGTTTCTGAGGGACCATGGACATTTTTTTGATATCTGAGGATTAATTTAAAAAAAAGACTTTAAAACTTTTTAAAACATAATCTTCAACAATTTATTTGCAGCAGTTCAAAGCAATTGTAAGTTAATTTGTTGACTTATGAATATTCCCACTGGATGAATGTCAATATCAGAAAAATAAAGCTTGAAGCCCAGCTGCAGCAAGCAATTAAGAAGGTGGATGAAGGCGGCAGTCCTGATGTGCTGGTGGTGATGAATAACAGGATTTTCTAACCTGCTGCCATTGTTCTGGCACTTTGCAGTTATCTCACTTCCCATCTGAGATAAATATATACATATATATGCGTTCAAATAAATACCTGCAGGGAAAAAACCACAAGTACGAAAAGGGGTTTGATGTGCTGAATGGTATTTATTATAAGCAATGTACTAGACATATATATAATGTACCTTTTATTGCTGTTTAATCTTAGGTCTTTTTTGATTATTCCATTATTTGTAGGTTCCCTGATGGCTTTAGTCTCTTCAACACTTTTGTCCAATAGCCCAATAATTTCTACCAGTTCTAAATTATTCTAATTATGACCAGTGGGCATATTTCATATTTTCCCTAATGAAGAGAAAGAAAATCACAACAAACCTGTAAATAAACAATACAAGAAAATTTAATTAATTACATATATTTTATTAGAGGTATTGTGCTCTTCTGAAGACTAGGTCACCATCTTCTTCAAAGCAATAAAGCTGGCTATAGGCCATAGGGAGGGACAATATGCATAATTTCAATTGTTTTTACTTCAAATTATGTACAGTAAGTGCATGAAATTAAAATAAGACCAGAAATTATAATAAAAGTTTATAAGGGTATCTTTTTTCATTATTTCTTTTTGCTTCTACTGAAAGAGATAGAGCCTTTGAAATAAATCAGTATCTGTGGCAGGTCATACCACTGCAGCTTGCTCTGTTAATAAAAAAAGCAAAGATTCACAAGCAAAGAATCAAAAAAAGCAAAGATTCACAAGCAAAGAATCACAAAATAAAGGAAAGATAACATCTTTTATTTGGAAAGCCTCTAAATAATATAATAATATTCCTAGCATCTTTCAGGTGAAAATGTAAACCAAAACCAAAGCAAAATGAAAATATGTCATTCCCTGCCCCTCACACACACACACACTCTACCTGAGACCATTTAAAGACCTACACTTTGCATTCAATACCTCAGAGAGGCCTCTCAAAAGTTACAGCTTATTTCTGAAGTAATTCTACAACGTGACCAAGTGCCCTCAATTTTAATGGACTGTATCAGCCTTGCAGGGACGGCTGCTGCAACATTAACTTGTGCCTTTTAAATCCACGAGCTGGAAAGGCACAGTATTTGCTGACTTTCTGACAGAGGACAGTCTAAAGAATGTTTTTCTATAACCCAAACTCCCAGAATTCACCTCACACAAGGATATCTAGAGAACAGTTTCACCCTTTTTCTGGATGCTGAAACTGAAGCCAAATAGCATTTCCTTCACAGTCTGTGTTTGCTGAGGATGCTGAATGTATATTTATAGCCGGTAATGGTCCTTCCCCAGCAGCTCAGGGCAGTGGAACTTAATGGTTTGGGGTTTTTCAATGTTTATTTCTGGTTCATTTCCAGCTACAATGAAATACCAGGATCTCTCTCACTTTAACTCGGGGAATACCAAGTGCTTTTTTCCAGATATCAACTACTCCCAAACTACATAGAGCAAATTAAAATGTCTGAATAAAGATTCATACAGCACTACTAGAAAGACCATTTAAAGTGTAACAGGTATCTTAATGGACACAAAGTATCCTGAATTTTGACCAGAATACTTTGACTAAAATATCATGAGATGCCCAAAAGGTTATTCTAAAAAGGAACAAATAAAACAATAAACCAGCGTTTTCATAACTTTCACTTTTTATTTTTCTTTTTTTTTAAGGTTTACTAATTATTTAATTGAAATGGAGTTTCTACACAAATCAAAAGTCTCATGTACTATTGTTAAGCTATGTGAGAAAACAGCTTAATAATAAAACAGCAAATCACATGTCATTATTTTATCCACAACCACAATAAGAGGTTTGGCAGGAAATTTTCTGCTGCACTGAAATCTGTGTTCAGAAGTTTAAAATGAAAATATGGGAGTGACAATATTGATGGTAAGAATTACAGGAAGTATGATTTTTTCCTATAAATACAAAGTGAAATCAAAGTCAGTAAATGAAGCACATCTCTCCTATTTCCTCCATGATAAACTTACAAATTTTGATAAAGACATTATGTAGAGTATAATTTCCACATGAATAGCCCAAAAGATTTTTAGCCAATGCATCACTCCTCAGTAATGCTGTAGAATTATGAATGTATGTATAGAATGCCTCACTTCCCAATTAAAGATTTAAGATAATCTAAGCAAGATATAATCTCTTCGTTGCTATGCAGACTTGTGAGGTTTTAGAGCAATTTAGCTTTATGTACATCAAAAAGGGAAAAAAACCCTGTTGCTCTATGTTCTTAATATGCTGAAGTTATGGAAGACTTAATATTAAATGAGCCACAAGAAATTAAAATCGATCAGAACCCAGTAATGTTAAGCTGTGTCAATTGAATTTTTTTTTAGCATCAGTTGTAGACGAGGATGCTGGATAACAGGGATAGACAGGAAATGGAAAGACATTTTTGCAGGCTGAATTTGCTACTACAATTGTGCAGACAAAACACATTGCTACACCCCTCCAGAATGACGTAATGTTTAGTGAAAATACATGGTATATAAAACATATGAGACAGAGTAAATGCTAGTCAGGAGTAAGGTGGGAGAATGAAAAAAAAAAAGAAAGAGAAGACTAAAAGGCAGGAAATTCTGCTTATACACAAATCCATTGAAAAAGAAAGGATATTTTTGATTTTCTTTTTATGACAAGCTCTAATTTTCATATGTCTAAATTAATAATGATCTTTGTTCAAAAGCATATCTTCTTCTCTGTGAATACAAAATATAAATCAGCCAGTAAAAAAACCCAATTCATCTTCATTTTGAGCGGAGTAAAGCCTCTTTTCTGTACCAAGAATTTCAAAGAGTCAAGATGGAAGAGAAAAACAGGCATACAATGCATTTTTAAGTGTAAGTTTTGATGTTTGTATGTTTTTCTCTAGTTTTAGTGGTTTTAAATGGGTCTAATTCTTGCTTTGCAAAGAGGAAAAAAAAAAGCAGAGTGAAATCAGTCTGCAATAAAGTTGAAAGTAAAAAGTTTAAGCAAATATAAATTCAACTATTTAAAGCAAAACACAAGATGTATTTCTGAAATCATACCAGAGCTATACGTTGGAATTGGGATACTAGGTCTCTTATATTTTTTGAGAAACTCATTAAACCGAATCTTTTTCTTTTATTAGTTCTCTTTTATTGTATCCATAGAACTTGAACACAAAAAATGTAGTATGAGGGTAACATCAAAACCACAACTTTAAAAAAGGCCCTCTCTGATAAAATAGAGTCAGTTTGTTTACTACCCTACTTTAGTTTTCAGTGTAGTGAGCAGGAATACTGTTTATTTTATTTTCTGCACGCAGCTTCCCACTTAAAAGTCTTAAACCATTCTCATGTGGTTTCTCAGTATCTGGTTGCTGAGAATGTAACTGAGCTTCAAGTAATTTACTCATTCTAAAATATTTTGTTTTTGCTAGGTAGTGTTACAGTTTTAAAAAGTTAGTTAACTAACAACAAATTAAATTTTAATGGCTTTTACATATTGAGTCAGAAAGTCCAAAGAAACTTTTATATTAACACTGGTTTATTTCTAAAATATTCTTGTAGGAAAAAATCCACCCTCCTGAAAAAAATTCCTAATGTCTGATATTGAAAATACACCTTTTATAAGGAGTCACCATTATTAACCAGCAAAGAAAGCCAAAGGAGACTAAAAAAAAAGGTATTAGCACAGAAAAATGAAGTGGTTCTTTCATTGGATGTTGTATTAGTTATATAAAGAAAATAGAATTTTTTTTTTGTAGTTTTCATAGACTTATCAGACAAAATTTTGTGACTGTCTTCTGGCCCTCCTCATTGTGCTAATATTGAAAAGCACAATTTTCAGTATTAAAGTCAGGAAAAAGGACTTCTGAATATTTTAATGTCTAATAATGTGAAAGATCTTCACTAAAATTCAGAATTATTCCCTGCTACAGCAGCCGTGGTGACCTGATCATAATTAAATCATGATTCTGTGTACATTTGTTGCAAAAATATTTAAGGATTGACTATTCTCTCCTATTTCATGAAAGGCATAAAATTTATTTACCCTAACCACAGTACAGCACAAGTTAAATGATACATTGTCACAACTGATTAATACCACAGGTGTTTATGATTAACTTAAGTGCTAAAAAGCTCCATATGTGCATAAAAATATAAGTAGATTCTGGCCCCAAAATATATTGCATGAGTTGGACATTACATACTGTGCTATGTTAATGTTCTCTGTTTCTTAAAAACAATCTAAATAAATTTGTCTAAAACTTGCAATAGACCTGATATAATCTATCATTTTTTTGATCACTCAGAGCGAGACAGATACTTTTACAATATACTCCATGTGAATGAAATTGCTCCTCAAAATCACAAAAATAAAATTTTTGTTCCCTGAAGCTGAAGCCTCTGGGGTTTCCTGATTCTGAAAATTAATTGCATTAATCTACAGGTAAAACCTATGTTTCATCTTTTCAATCACTTGTGGTGTCATGATCTAAAAAATTAAAAAGAGAAAAATAGCTATATCCTGTCTGCATCATATCAAACACATTTTTAATCTTGCAGATCATTCTCTTTCATCACAGCACTTGTAGAGAAATAAATATTGAAAGCAGTTGAGAAAATATCCTTCATCATGAAGGGTGTCAGCTGTGGAATGTTTTGTGTTGGGCATCTCTGGACTTGATTCTATGTGGCACTGTTAAACTACAGTATGTCCAGGTTTTTTTCAATCCAAACTGCTCTATCCTTCTGTCTTGGGTTGCAATATGTTATCAAAAATGTATATTCTATTTGCCATCTGCTGAAACCGGTTGGGAAGGTGTTTTCTTTATCTCTTGTATAACCCATGCCTCATAACTCCAGGCGGGGGGAGGTGGGTGCCTTCTGCTAATGGGA
>VXBN01014228.1:181420-194634 GCA_013397395.1 Sinosuthora webbiana | reverse complement strand
GAGCAATGTTCCTTATTTCTTCCAAGACCCATCCTCCCTCCGAGGGATATCTGCTGTTAATGGGCCATTAAGGCTCATCACATGACTGAAAACTTTACATCATGCCATTGTGAGATGCTCCACCAAGTGGGAGGAGTCAAGAATTCCTAACTGGATAAAACCTCCAATCCAGAACTACAGACAGCCTGGTTTTCCACTGGATTTCCCAGAGGAAGACCAGACCCATCTCACTACCACTGGACCCTTCTACAGGATCATCTCTACTCCAACACAGGCCCACCTGTTACTCCAGGAAGACTTATTGGGACTGCTACCAACGCCCTGACCAAAAGGGTGTCAGGTTGTATTCTGATTGGCAGGGTTCCTAGGATTTTTGGGGTTTTTTTTGTCTTTTTGTACTACTACATTTGTATTTTTAATATTCCTCGTAAAGTACTGTTATTCCTATTCCCATATCTTAGCCTGAAAGATCCTAATTGCAAAATATAATAATTTGGTGGGAGAGGGTTTACATTCTCCATTCCAAGGGAAGCTTTAGCTTTCCCTGGCAGACACTTGTCTTTCTATACCAAGACACCTTTCATGCTTACAATTTAGTTTTCTGCTGCCTCTGACCTCTTAGATATAAAACCTCACAAATTTCCTGAAATTTTTATAACCTATTTGAATTCACTATTTCCTAATAACAGATTTACTCAGATATTGCTATTAGGATATTCTTAGTGAAGTCAATAGAATCAAAGAAGAAAATTATGGTCAAAAACTAATAAAAGCTGGAGTTTCAGTAATGGCTTAGATCAATCATTTGGCAAGTCACTACCTCAAGATCTTTTCCAGTGGAAATAGAAATGTACACTTGACTGCTATACCTTCTATAGGAGAAAGTAATTTGACATCTGACATTTTTTCCCCAGAAGTTCTTCTAGACTTGGAAATGAAAATGAAACTTCTGATACTTTTTGGTAGAGAATAGTGGCATTGAAATCAAAAAAGTGAGTTGCAAATGGTGTTGACAAATCTATATAGAAGAAGAATTAACAGAATCTAAAGAATCTAAAGAGAAAGATCAGACATAGGAAATTCAAATAATACAATATAACAACATAGAATGAGTTTGATATCAACTTGAGCTACTTCAAATTATATAATGAAAATATATATTTTGAAAGAAAATAACAGGCTTAATTATAGCATCCATTTCAATGTGATCCTTTTATAAGGAAACATAGCATTTTTAGGTACATGCCAGATATTATGTTATTTTCTAAAACAGTACCTTTAAAAGAAATTGTATATCAGCATTGACCATTATTGTTTCTGTGAGAAAAGGAATACTAACCAAATAACTATATAACCAACTAACTCTATATTATTGTCAATATTTCTTTAGTCTTTCTCATTACTATTATTTTTAAAATGCTAAATGGCTTAGTAAGAAATTAAAAAATGAAGGTAAAGACATTCAAGGAAATACATCTTGAACTTTTTTTCATTATTTTGGGAAGCCTTAGTTTCTGTTGTGGTTTTTGTTGCCGTTTCCACCTGTCAGCTTTCTAAACTAAACAGGTTATTTTATAGAGCAAAATCATTTTTCCATTCATAAAAGCGCTTTGCTGTATTCCCTCTTAGTTAATTCTTAAGGTGTTGAATCTCCATGCATTAGCCTGGTATGCTTATTACTACATTCTAAATATATATGTTTATTTTCATGCTATCTCATATTTTCTTTTCTTAAAAACAGTGTAAAAACTAGCAAATAAAATTTTAAAATTCATCCCTGCTAGTCCTTAAGAGATATATTATATTTTCCACTTATTTCTATACATTTATGTCAGTCATACTTTTCTCCTTAACCAGGATAGCCCATAGTGAATTTTTTCACACTTATGCCTGCTGTAGAAGATACATTTAATTCATAAATGTACAAATAGGTTCACTGAAATTTCATGTTGGGGGTTGTTGTTGTTCTTTAGTTGGGTTTTTTTCTGTTCAAATATTTATGCAGCCAGAGGGAGTGAAAAAGAGAAGAAAAGACTTTCTGAAATCTTTCCTGGAAAACCATGTCCACAACTGTCTGCTCACAGGGCTTGGCTGCTGTCTCAGGGTTCTAAGACAATTAAACACAAGATACTTCTGAGGCCAGAGTCACCTGAATTAAGCAGCTGTTGGCTAATGAGCTGTGAATCCTTCATAATGCTGTAATTTTTATTTGATAGAAAAATAATGGTGGACTTACTTAACCTGCACCTGTAATTAGCAGTGGTTTTCTTCTCAGTGGTGTTTTCTTTTGTCAGCCAAAGATTTTTGTCTGCCCTACTTACCTGAAATATAGATTTCCTACAAGGGAAGAGATTAGTTTTAATAAAGGAACAAATATTGTTGACTAAAAGATTGAGTTTCTCTTCAGTAAAAAAACAGAATTTTTGTCATTATATAATCCTGATTTAGACTAAATATTACTTGACAATGAACAATTAAGAGTAAAAAGCCCCCGAAACAATGAAATTGAAGTGTTTAATTACCTCAATTTAAACAGTGAGTTCAAAACCAAAACTAGCAACTTGAACACCAGTGTTTCAAATGAAAGCATTTCCTTTCCACATGGAAAATTCTAATTTTGCTTGGTGAACTTTGGTGATAAAAAAGACTGGATTTTAAAAAGTATCTTAGATAAGAATATTTCCCCAAGGCTTTTAAATAAAAAGAAATCCACATCTTTCAGGGCAAATGGACTTAAATTGCATTCTTATTTGCTGTCTGAATCTATCCAAATATACTTTAAATCAGCCCAAAACTTCAAAAGCAGAAACAAAACAGCTGACCATTAAAAAAAAAAAAAAACAAAACAACTGCACAGCGAGAAGGTAATATGTCAAATTAAACTGAAATGTGAACGTGTCTAACTTGTTTTATTTTAAAAGATTAATTTCAGTATTTAACATGTCAACAGTGAAAGGCATGAGATTATGCCTGTGAATGATGGAGCTCTATGTATTTCCTGGACATATAATTAAAGGATGAGGACAAATAATTAAAGAGTAATATATATATATATATATATATATATATTTATATATTTATATATTTACATTTATTTATTGCAGGAGAGTAGGTGTTTTAGGAGAATTGAGGGTAGTGATCATTGGTGGGTTAGAAATGAAAGATTGTCTCTGACACACAGAAGAAGCTACAAAAGAATGAACAAATTCAGGCACAAAAGGTGGAAAGCAAGTGACTCGACTCTTGATGTACATATGTGGCATATCATGCAGGTAACCAAAAAAAACCCGCAAAAACCAAAACAACAACAACAACAAAAAAAAACCCAAACAAACAAAAAAAACCCAAAACAACTTTGTGCTTCTTTGAAAAATCCTTCTGTATTCTCCCTTGAAACCAAGCAAGCACAAGTTGCCAGCACAGTCAAAAATTTATCTTTGAAACTTATGGGAGAATAAACAAATTGGTTTAGAACCACATTAGTTGTGACTTCTTTTTTTTTCTCCCTGTCTGTGAAAGAGTAAATATGCACAAATTTGTGCTTGCCTTAGTCCCAGGAAGTGCCATGTTCCTATAGGAAAAAAAATCACAGGGAAAGGTGTGCAAAGCCCTGCTAATGTGAAGACAGGTCTTCTGTTCCAGCAGTTCTCTATTTGGTAAAAATAATTTCTCCTTCCTTTTTCCCCTGGATATCTGATATTGACCCTTCTAAACAGATGGGAAAGGATAAGAAGAATTTTATGTCTTAAAGAGCTCTATATATTAAAATACAGAAGTACCTGAATCCTCTAGGCAAAATGTTGTTTTCTATAGAGTACACATTTTAAAAGCTTTTAAACTGCTTTCTGCAGTTAAGAAATCTCAGCATTATTCTCTAGCCATTGTGCTCTTGTGTAGCTTCAGCTGCAAAACTGCATTTGTCTTCCTTATACATTTCTAAATTTTTTTTACCCTGTGAAGAATAATTAAATCACAAAGCAAGTGAAGCCAGCTCAGTGGTGAATGAGAAGCCAGTGCCACAAAACAGTATCAAAAATTGAAACTGAACAATTTAGCTTTAGCAGCTAATTTACTTAGGTATTACCCTAAGGCATCAACACCATTTATCACAACTGCAGTAGTCTGGAATGTTTGCACCACCACTAGGAGCAGAAGTGGTTATGGAAGGAAAAAAAAAAAAAAAAAAAAAAAAAGAGAAATTCAGGGAAATACAAGGTACATATTGAAATGAATCAGCAAATACACAGAAAATCTGCAACTGGGCATCAAGGTCTGTTTAGAATTAAACCAGTGCCCATGTGAGATTCTAGGTAAGGAGCCATACTTACTAATGAAATCACCCAAGATGTGAAGATGTCAGTAGTTTGTAAGGTAAAACAAAGTTCAGCCAGGTAAAACAAAGTTCAGCCACATTTCTAGAGGGCTTGCAGGGTAACTCAAATATTTGTGTGCAACCACAATTTTAAGAGTGAGTAAAGAGATTATAAAGGCAGTAAAAGAGGGTGGCAGCTCTCTGCAGAGATTTGCAAGAAATTAAGTTTTTCATGGGAGAATCTTTTAAATACTTAAAGTCATTTAAATCCATCTCCATTACTGTTAAAACCAACACAAAGAAACAAGCAATACAGAGGCAAGCAGGATGCAACATGCAACTCAGAGAGGGCTCCAAAACTGATATTAAAATTCATTTTTTTAATACTAGTAACACACACACAAAAAAAGTATTTCTACAGTATTTCTTCTGACTGGAATGATCAAATCTGAGGTTTGAAAATGCCAGTGAGACTCAGAACTGAAAATTTAGGGGTTTGGAAAAACTGGCTAAAATCATTTAGCTCTTCTATTACTGCTACAGTTCAATGAATAACAAAAAGGATAAGGGACACATTGAATAAAGAGTGCAAAGATTTTATTCCCTCCCTCCAAAAATTTGCAGTAAAACTAAACATATTTAGCTGAAGTGAATACTTCTATTCTTTTCATTTTGTTAGTATAAAAACTAAATATAAAAGCAATATAAAAATGGCTGTATGGATTTAAAGTAACAAAATCAATCCTATCTATTAATTTTAAATTTCCCTGCTTTGGTGGTTTTAAGATAACCCTATCGTGTCCCTCAGTAGTCTTTCTTCAATCTAACATCACTGCCTGATACAGTTTAAGCTGTATATATCTATTTCTGCTGTATCTTTTTCTCTAGCCCCTTAAAATCTTTCCCTTTGTTAAAAGTGTTTGCAACCTATTGAAATGCAAATGGAGATAAACTCTGAAGAATCACGCAGACGATATTACCAAAAATATGTACATATTTTAAACTACTACTTTTGGAAGTGCATCTCTGCTCATTTGAGGAAAAGAAGAAATATTAAACATTTCTTGTTTTGTGCAAAATGTCATGTATTGTCAGGAAAACGCAGATATTCTTCATCATGATTACTGGAGCAAAATGTAGTGACTGTCTTACTAAAATAATCAACTCTCTCTCTTTTAGGATAACGTTCTAACTACTCATCATCAAATGATAATTTTTCCTACCTTTGATGATGAAGATATCCAACTATATTAATGGTCCAACAAATTCCTGCCACATTCATAAATTCACTTGTCTGTTAGATTATCATGTACATTAACCTCAGTAAGTTGATTGTGATATTTTGTGAGATTTTATTAAACAACATCCAGCCATGATACACCCTCAGCACTATACAAACCTGAAAAATTATTTCACGTTACTATATTTTGATAGTTTCAAAATAGTTTAACTTTTCCTGGAAGTCCAATAATATCTTTAATATTATTTGTGCCGGTATTTACATAATTGTTAGAATTTAATTTTGCACTTCATTATCACCCCTAGCCCATCCTAATATTCTAAATGAGCAAGAACTCTTCACATTTCCTTTAATCACAAACACTCATTAT
The DNA here is from genome assembly GCA_013397395.1 of Sinosuthora webbiana. Classification (NCBI taxonomy): domain Eukaryota; kingdom Metazoa; phylum Chordata; class Aves; order Passeriformes; family Sylviidae; genus Sinosuthora; species Sinosuthora webbiana. The sequence continues at coordinate 188,712 of VXBN01014228.1, read as the reverse complement.
AATTTTTCTGTGTGATGGGGTATATCTGAAAATCAACCTAATTCCAATATGTCTAATTTACACCCAACAGAGTTCTAAATTCTCCTAATCATGTTTATGCAAATGTACAAGCAGCAAAAGAATTAAGGCAAGGATTTCAAATGCGTTTCAACCCAAATTTTCTCACTGAACTCATCACCTATTTCTTTTCCCAAAGTGTAGGTACATATTTTCTGAAAATACACATCTTTTCCCTGTACATTGAGATCTCAGAATATTCTGTGTCAAAATACATTTTCCCAGCAGTTACTTTACTGAGTTGATAAATTTACTCCTGGTCCACCAGTTTTCACCATTCAAATATCTCCCTCTGGACTATTGTTTTTCCTGTTTCTGTTTGATGGTGCTTTTTTTTTTTTTCCTTGAAATAGAACACACTGACAAGCCCAATTACTTCCCCACATGAGATAAAGGTTCTAATTTCAACTCTTAGCCAATGGAAAATCTTCTAGACTTCATTGGTCTGGATTTTTAAAGAGAAAGGGAAAAAATATATACACTGTTGAAGAACTGTGGAGATCAATTGAAGCTTGAAGTCTAAAAATTGATGGACCCTGTTGTCCCATCCCTAGAGATTCAAGGCCTGGTTGGAAGGAGCTTGGAGAACCTTGTTCTTGTTGAAGGTGCCCAAGGCAGGAGGTGAAAGATGATTTTTAAGGTTCCTTCCAACCCAAACCATTCTGTGACTGTAGGATCACCCATCGATGGTGTTAGGAATTCTGGCGGACATTAATGAGAAAATTCTCTCTCTTTGCATCTTTCTGGAGTCATGGAGGTTGGGGGACTTCACAGAAGACTGGAAGAAGACTAATGGAATACCAATCTGCAAAGTCCCAAAGAAGGATCCAGTCAATTTTAAGCCCATCAGTCTTTCTTCAGTCCCTGGAAAAGTTCTGGAATGAGTTCTCCAGAGGGTTATCAAAAGCCAGAGGAAGTACATGACTGGGAAAAGACAGCATGAATCTACCAAGAACTAATTGTACTTGACAAACCTGACCACCCTTTATGACAAAGTCCCGTGCTTTGTGGAATGAGCAGTGACCACTATCTTGATGCCTTAGATTTTTAGCTTTTAATTTTTTTCATGTATTTGTAGCTTTGTAGATTGCTAAAGCACAGCTGTAACTTCTAGTACATTTCCTATCTTTATTCCCTACTTTTAGGAGCACTAAGCTGCCCTTATGAAAACATTCCTAAAACATTGTTTAGTCTTATTCCAAGAAGAGAACCAATTTCAAGGAAGTTCTTTTTTTCCAGCCAGAATCTGGACTAGACATAACAGAAGTGGTGCGAAAGAAAAGTCCGGACTGCTTCAAGTGGGGCAGGACCCCAGGAATTATTATCTAATACACAAACTTTTTAATTGGACAATAGATGATAGATATATTACTTGACTAACCTAATAAAAACTGTAGAATTACTGTATCACGTGTGATTTTTGCCATATTGTGTACCTGAAAGCTTTCAAGTAAAGGTTTACCTTTATATTCACTCTAATGTTTTTGGGAAGATTTTTCTATTTTCCAGGCAACAATCCGACTGGATTCCTCCAAGGTTTTCAGTACAGTTTTTACAGCCTTCTGCTAAAATAAATTATTCATTATTTTCTAGGCAAGGGGTGGGTGGGGTGGGTGGGGGACTGGCTGACAGGTGACACATGGAGGGGCTCATGATAAATAGATCCTTTCCAAACTGGCAGACTGCCCCAAATGGGGCCCCTCAAGCATCCATATTATACCCAATATTGTTTACTGTCTTCTTAAGTGATCTGGATGATGAGATCATGCATACCCTGATGAATTTTGCCAATGATACAAACTATGTGGGGAAGCAGACACTCTGGAAGGAAGAGCCTACCCTGCAGGAAGACCTGGACAGGCTGGAAGCGAGGGGGAAAAAAACATTATGAAGTTCTATAGGGACAAGTGTAAGGTCCTGCCTTTGAGAAAATCTGTGCAGCACAAGCTGGGATCCATCTGGCTGGGGACCAGCTATGTGAAAAGGGACCTCTCTGGAAAGGGACCTGGGAGTCCTGAGGAGAACCCAGCTTGAGTGACTGACCAGAGTTCTGCTGCAGCAGCGAAAGCCAACAGGATTCTGTGTGGCATCAACAAGAGCATGTAAATCAGAGGTTAATTCATTACCCCACTTTGCTCAGCATGTTTTGGGTCACACCTTGAGCACTGTGTCCAGGTTTGGTCCCTGTTACGCCAAACGGAGGTGGACAGGCTGGAGAGGGTGCAGAGAAGGACTGCAAAGAGGATCCAAGGGCTTGGAAGTCTGACTTGTGAAGAAAGGCTGAGACACCAGGGTTTGTTCAGCCTTGAGGAGAGCAGGCTGAGGGGACATCTCACCACATGTTCCGCTGTTTAAAGGGTGGCCACAGAGGATGTGGAGGCACCCTTTGTACATGGAGCCACATGGAAAAGACAAGGAATGAGGGGTCCAAGGGACTCCTCAGGAGGCTCTGGTTGGACACAAGAGGAAAAATTTTCACTATAATAATCAACCATTGGAATAATCTCCCCAGGCAAGTGATGGATTCCCCAACATTAGACACTTTTAAAATTCAGTTGAACCGATCTTGCCTGGACCATGACCTTGCCAAGAAAGTTTGACACAGATGATCCTTGAGGTCCCTTCCAACTTGGAACTCTATGATTCTGTGAACTTGCAAATTCAGGAATATTTGGCCTAAATGAATCATAGCTGTGAAACATTTGTTCTGATTATGTTTACACACTGCAAGACAAACAAGTCTGTTGCTGCCATGCAGAGAAGAAAACAAATAGAAAAAAAATTAAATTTTAATATAAAGTTAGTCATCATGTATGATGGAAAGCTCAGCAACTGAAAAAGCCTTAAAAATAAGAAAATTTATCACCATCTAGCAAAGTACATGAGAAAGCCAATATGATTTCTTGATGGCTTACTTCCAGTAAAATGAATTCACTTTAAGTATACTTCATGAAAATATTACCTTCCAATAGCAGAAGCTGCAAAACCATTGACATATTAAAGATACAAGGAATAGAAAGTCTATGGTTTATGAAGATTTATAAATTATAGATTATCATGGCATCACACAGTGATTGCATCAGTCAATCTCTGTCAATGATGAATTTGGTTCTTTAATCAATGCATTTTTATTAAAGTATATTACAGAAAAGAAGAATTATTTATAAAGTAAAAACTGACCATCCAAACCTATAGTTCACATCCTGGTGGGGTAAATATACAGTCTGTCCTTTGATAAATTTACAAATTTTTTAAGACAGAAAAAAATAAACAAAAATATTAATGAAATAAAATTTATTAATAAAATAAAATTTCCATGTTATCAGGTAGGACACTCAGAGTTCAAGAAACCATATACATGGTTTCATCAAATTCATCATATTTCATTGACACTATTCATCAAAAAATGGTTTTGCCACAGCTTCTCTGCTTTTCTTGGAAGTTTCATAAAACTATTTTTAATTTAATATTCATTTTGTCACATAAGTAGGTTTTAATTGATATTTTAACTATACAATTTTTGCAAAGAATTACATGATAGCAGTTTTCAAATTTCACTTCAAATTTGATAATTAGTTTCATGTTATTGTAATTATTTCACATATATGTAGAGTTTATTTTCCTTATTCACTTTTGTTTTCAGACAGTTTTCCCATACAAATTACCACATCACAAAAACCTTGGTCTTTAATGTATCCACATTATGTGTTCTCTAAATTAAAGGCCCCTTAGGTTGCACAAAAAAAGACCTTAATTTATCTCCCATTGCCTTTTGGTATCTGAAGAAGGCATTTAAACATGTTTCTAGGAAGCAGCTACCATGCATCCACAAAAATAAAAATTTCCTGAAATTCCTGCAAATTTTTTTTCGTATAATATATATTGCATTATGTGATGAGTGTACAAATCTTCAAATACATTACAAATGTCATGGTATTGCATTTTATTTTCACCTCATATTTTAGTAGCACAAAGGAGGAAGTGTTTCTTTTTTCTGTTTCAAACACTATTTTGTGTTTCTTATGTGAAATCTTGTTTACTCTTTTAAGAACCTTTGCTATTCTCTGTAAAATGTACAGATCACCATTTTTCTGGGCCTTAACACAGATCCTGCCTTGATTTGCATATTTATTAATTATCTGAATGATCAGGCTCTGCATTTTTAGCATGAAACAGTAAAGTCTCTGTAAACAGTAAACTTAGTCAAGTAGGGATGTCACAAGTTACTTATAAGTTATATTAAATCTTATTAATTACTGAAAATTAGGGCTATTTAAAGATCAAGAGGATTAAAAATGTTTTGGGACTACATAAAATATGGCATAGAAGAAGTAAGAATGAAAAAGATGACCTATGATGTATTATAATATTGTGAACTGAGTAGTATATTATGTAATTGCCAACTGTGCTTGTACAAATGTTTCCCTCTCAAGAGTTGCATTTGTTTTGGAGCTTCTTTTCAAGTTTAAATAGGGCTGCAAAACTTTACAGTTTCATTCTTGCAAAAGGGACTGAGGAAATTTTAAAGTCCTGAATCTAATTAAAAACATATTGGGAAACTTTTACGAGGCCACCAGAAAAATCTTAAGACAGCTAACAGTTGAAATGCTGCTGTTGGAAACTGTCTAGAGTCATCTGTTATGCTGGGAACTAGAACTGTGCTCAGGTAGCTCACAAAGCCTATAAGAGCAAAATATTTTCATATAATCACCGAATGGTTTGGGTTGGAAGGGACCTTAAAATCCATCCAGTGCTACCCCCTGTCACGGGGATGCCTTCCACTATCCCAGGTTGTTCCGAGCACCAATGTCCAACCTGGCTTTGGACACTGCCAGGGATCCAGGGGCAGCCACGGCTTTTCTGGGCACCCTGTGCCTCCCTTTGCAGGGAATAATTCCTTCCCAATATCCCATCCATCCCTGCCCTCTGGCACTGGGAAGCCATTCCCCCTTGTCCAGGCCCTTGTCAATTGTCTTTCTCCATAGTTCTGTAGGCTCCCTTCAGACCCTGCAAGGCCACAGTGAGGTCACCCCAAATTTTCCCTTCTCCAGGCTGAACAAAAATCTCAATTCTCTCAGTTTTTCTTCACAGTAGAGCTAGTCTGTCTCATTCTGCAACAGAAAATACCTCCTGATATCCTGAAGCCAGACCAAACATCTTGGAAGGCTGAGGATGAGGGACATGGAGCAGTTCCAGCTTCCCATGAGCAATGACACGTCTTGCATTTGGCTGCCCTGCTGCAGATGTTCTGCAGCCCTCACTGCCCGAAGAGAGCCACCAGCACTCTGAAGTCTGGGTAGTCCCCTACATCACCAACCCCTGTATTTTGTTCATTTCACACCGCTTAATTGCTCCTAAATTTTTTTCTCAAGTCCTCCCATGTGACAGAATTGTAAGTGAAATCTGTGACAGAACTCTCTCCTTTTCTTTATAATTTTCCCACTGTTTTCCTTTTTAATAAAATCACTATTTTATTTTAAAAAGCAGTTCACATACACCCTCTGTCTGGGTGGATAATTACCCCTTATTTTCCTAGTATGTTCTGCCACTTTTCTTCTGACTGTGAACTGGACATGGGGACACCAAACATCACATTCTATCTCGTTCATTGTCTCCCCTGATTGCCAAGCTCACACAGATGAATGGCAGTTTTCCTAGGAATGACATCCAGCAGTTCATCAAATAGTCTTGTCCCTTGGACACATCCAGGCAATCCAGAGACAAAACCACATAAACTCCTCTTCCTGTCCTCTGCTTCACCAAGCGTTACAGTTCCTGCAGAACTAGTGAGTTATAACCATTTCATATGGAAGTTATAACCATTTCATATGGAAGACAAAAAAAATATTTTCTATCCTTGACAAATTTCTGTCAGTCTTCATCAAATTTCATTTTAAGGGATCACCTCCTGCTATCTCCCAGCCCCTAAATTAAACCCTGACCCCTCTCTCCACTTAAATGTTTTCTTGTGTGACACCAACAAACATTTTCAGCACTGGACTGATAAGGATTTCTTGCTCGTGAAACTTGTTGAGAGACAAGAGAAAAGCAATTCTTCAGTTCCTAAGTATTTGTAAACCTTAAGGGATCCCCAAAATACAACTAAAAGTAAATAGAAGTATCCAAATAGCAACCTCTTTGGCTAGATAGCTTATGGAAATTTAGGCTTATCTCAATACACCATTAGACCCATACTCTCAAGACCTATATATTTATAAAATGCACATCATGAAGAAAAAACAAAACAAAACAAAACAAAACAAACCCCCAACAAACCAAAAAAACCAAAAACCAACCAACCAAACAAACAACAAAAAAACCCTCACATAACTCACTGAAGGGGTTGACACTAAAATTTAAATTTAAAAAAAAAAACAATTAAGGATATAGTCCCTCCTCTACAACTGTGTGAATTTAACACAGGGGGTTTCATATTTATTTCAATTTTATCCTTTTTTATGGGCTACATATTCCTAGACTAAACTTGCAATACTGAGAGACTATTATTTCAAGATATTTAAAATATATTCTTTATATTTTTACAATTGTTTTCATAAAATGTCCCTCTGCTACACAGCTACCAGAACAAAAAAGATACTTCAGCTCTGTAAGATTAACCTCTATGGAAAAGAGAGTCATGTTTTTATTTTGCACTCCTTTTTTTAGGGTTTTGATGATTTTATCAACTTGCCTGCAGAAGTAACCTAGCTTGGTCGGTTGTTATTTGAAGAAAAAATGTGTTAGAGACTATTCTTTTGTTTTCATTAAACTAATCATAAGATCTCCAAGGGGATATTTTTAGTTTTAAAATAGCATTTTATGGGTCAGGTCTAGATATTCTCTACTAGAGCAGAAACACAAGGACTCAAGGAGAATCAATTGATATTGTCCAGCAATTGCTTTGTCTAATGTGTAAAGCTATTAAAAAAAAAAAAAAAAAAGATTTTCACACAATGTCATTTCCTGACATGTTTAGCTTTCTACATAGTACTTAAACCATTACATGTTTAAATATTTCTTATTCCTCCTATTTTCTGGCCCTTTCAGGAACCCATCAGAACTTATGTTCTCCCATTTAATTAAATTCAGATATATTTTTCAAGGGTCTCATATTAAACACAGGCAAACTTTATTCAATTTCCTTTCAATTTACCTTTTCCCTTCTCTTTTCCCTTTTTTTAGCTTAGGTTTTGTTTGGGGATTTTTATTTGGAGGCTTGGGAACTCCTCTCCTCT
>VXBN01014228.1:136021-178716 GCA_013397395.1 Sinosuthora webbiana | reverse complement strand
TCATTGCATGGTATTTGTCATGTCGTACTGTTCTTGCTCTTTCAGCACTCTTGGGTGAAATCCATCTGCCCTATGAATTCTGAGCACAGTTTCTATACATGGTTTCTAATCTTGTAGATCACCTATGATAATGCTGATATAATGCTGATATAGTTGTTTCTTACCTTAGTCTTCTCAGCTTCTACCCTGTGATATTTTATATATTTATGTGTGTGTATTTATATACATATGTACACTCACATTTTAAAACCTTTTAACTTTTGCTTAAATGAAGAGAGCTTTTTCTGAACGAAGAGAGCTTTATACCATTTAACAAGAAAATTCCAATTCCTGCTGAATGATTAAAAGCCTTAAAAAAAACCCAAAAAAACCCCAAACAAACAATAACAACAACAACAACAACAACAACACCACCACCAACAAAAAACAAAAAAAAACCAACAAAAAACCCCCTGTTGTAACATTGCTGTTACCAGGACAGAAGAGCACTTCACAGCTGTAGCAGAGACTTCTAAGCTTTCAGAGCTTTTATTCAGTTAATAGAAGCTGAAAGTTTAGAGTGAAGGAAATACTGAGCAGGCAATCATGTTTCATTCTGTAACTGCTTGGCACGCTGAAAGAAAGCTCTATTTAACCATGATTTTTAGACATTTAACCATGATTTTTAGACATGCACATGGAAAAGAAATTGTACTATTGGTCTCACAAAATGAAAATTTTGGTCCCAGAAGCCACACCTGCATTACCTGAAGTTAGTGTGAAATTGCAAAATCTATTACAGTTTGCGTGAACGGCCACTCACTAATGTCACAAGAAGACTACACAAGAAATTCTGTCATTCTCATAATGTATTGGGATAATAAAAAGATGTGAAGGCAGTGCCTGGCTAAATCAAGTACCTCCATGTCAGCTTTTTTGTGTGTGGTGTTTGGGAGATTATTTCTGAGAATGACTGAGGGAGAGGCAGTCAGGCAGCACATATCCTACACCACAGGAGATGTCTCTGATAAGATGTGAGATACAGGCATTATGAAAAGTGTTTCAAGGGTGCAATAAACCTGACATTCCTCCATTTAAGGAAAATTATTTCTTTGTAATGTAAGTCTCAGAAATATGCCTGTGGTGTGTGGGGGGAGTATGGCAGATAGAGAAAGATTTTATGTTCCTCTTTTGCTCTCTGGGTTTTTTTGTTCTACTGGTATGCCACTTTCAGCAAATCAGAATGTGGTCTATGGAAAAAAATCTGGGGATTAGCCACTTTTACATTCTGTAATTACAAACCTAATTGGTTTAAATTTTTTTATAACAAAACCTGAAATTTTTTAAATTTTTTTAATCTTAATTCTGTTACAGAAGTCAAGTTTCATTGATGAAGGCTGAAAGATTTCTTCCATTGTCACTTTCTTTGGATGTCTCCTCCTCATCCAAACAGATTTTTTCCACTCATGAGAAAAGCCTTTTTCTCTGTACATAGGAGGAAAAAAAAAATTGACAAAAAATTACTTATTGATCAGTGGAATTTGGCTGGTGCCACAGAGTCCAGGAAGACTGATCTGTGCTCTTGAACCAGAGGCTGATGCAGCGGACTCAGTGTCCATCATGTTTATATGATCTCTTCTTGTGTTTATGAACTTTACAGAGGATTTCAAGGGTCCATCTCTACTGGACCCTCTCACATCTGAGGTTCTGGGGTGGCTCACTGCTGCATTTCCTGCACATCTTTTTTACGCTTCCATTTAAATTCATGGCTTAAACTCCCATGGAAGTTAAATGACATTTTTCATTAGCCCTTTATTTTCACTTCATCCCTCACTAGGCAATAAACAGCAGAAATGTCATTGACACAGTAAAGTGCAGAAATGTGATGTCAGCACATATTTCTTTGTGAGCCTGACTGCCTGAGAATCCTGGTCACAATTTATGTCACTGGGGGCATCAGTCTTCCAACTGAAGCCCTGCAAATGGCAACCTGTATTATATATGATCTTCAGCAGCCAGCTGATTATCAGGGTGATGAAGGATGTGAAGCTCGGTTGACAGTAACACTTGAGTAACTTTGCAGGGATACAATTTATTAAGGATGTACTTCAGCAGTTCCCTGATTCTTCTGCCTTGCCCAGATGATGTTTGATGGAATACTTACTGAGACATCATGAAGATTGTTAGGAGTAGTTAATTGCCTGGGATGGCACAGAACTAGTCCAGAGACTTCAAAAAATAAAGCAATTCTTCTTTCCAACATGAATGAGGGCAGCTGTTCATTTTTCTGTGCATGAAATGAAGGGGAACCCTCAGATGAAACTGTATATAATAAGGATTTATGTAGATTTGTTTAGTAGAAAGCAAGAAAGCCTTTCTTGGATTCAGTGTTTCCTTGACCTTTAGATTTTTTTTGGCAGTTTTAAATTACTATAATTTCGAATTGACAAAAAAAAAATTCGTTTTAAATGTTTCGGGAATTTTAGTGATCATCGAATGCCAACAGTTCTAGGTGGAGGAATGTTAGATATACTAGGTAATCTAGTCCAATGGGAAAAAAATATTTGCCTTTTATTTTTTTTAACTTCTAGTCAGTAGCTTCTTGTCTGAATAATTGTCTTATTAACAATCAAGTCACTGTCTTTTCCCTTTCCTACTACTTTTGTTAAAATAAAATTATGAACCAATTTTATCACCTGCAGCTCTAGGCTACAGTATTTAATGACCTTAAAAGTGGTGTGTGTTTGCGTAACTTCTCAGATTTCTCTGAGTCAAACAAGGAAGTTTGATTTCATTAAGCTCAGAGCAGTAACAAACCCCCTCAGTCACTTCATTATTATTCCACATTTGAGTTGCCCACGATATGAAAATCATTCTCCTGTGCATTGTAGGAAAATTGCTGTCCCCTGTCCTTTTGCCCTTTCAATACCTGGCAAACATGGTGTTGGCAGATTTTTCTTGACATCAAAGCTATTAAAGTTGGAATGATGAGCTGATGAGTAGGATGTAGCCTTTTTCTAACACTTTTGTTTTGGCGGGGAGGGGTTGGTTTGGTTTTTTGTTTGATTTTGGTGGGGTTTTTGTTTGTGGGGTTTTTTTGTGTGCTTGTTTGTTTGTTTGGGGTTTTTTTTTTTTGCCCTTGCAATGGTTGTGATTGATGTAGACTGCAGCCTTTTGCTTTCTTTATTCCGATGATTAAAACTAATATGTTGTAATTTTATGCCCTTGGTATTTTTGCAGAGTATACCACAAATAGAAAGACTTCAAGAAAGTGAGGTGATTTTTCCCCTTTCCCCTCAAGAAGAAGGAAAGATGTCTGTGGGGTTGCAAAATTTAGTTTAAAACATATTATTAGAATAGTGTAAGTTTTAGCTTTCCCTAGATGGGCCCCTTTTGTTAGTAGAATGCTTTCCTATCTTGAGTTGATAACAGTTTCAATGTCATCTCTAGGTTTTGCCTAGAGACAGACTTTCATTGGCCCCTTCCCTGGATGAGGTATACCCTCCTTTGAAGATGCCCCCCTTTTTCCTTCCTCTGTCCATCACTGAATTTGTTATCTCTATAGTCCAGAAACCTCCAAGGCCTCTGCCCCGTGGATTGGCAGAAGTCTTGGGTCCACTCCCCTGTATACCTGTGATTTGCCACTAGCTATGTAATGTAGTAAGCATTTATTGTATTAATTGTTTTATTGGCTTTTGGTCCTATTTCCCGCCTTCTCTTTGTCTAAAAAGTATAAAAACTCCACCCTAGCCGAGGGGAAGTGTCTCTCCTTGGGCATGGTAGGTTCCCCCATGTCCCCCAAATAAACCTTTGCTCCTTTCCAACTTCGGAGAGTCCACTTTTTCTGAGATACCACAACCATGACAGCCGAAAAGGAGGTGCAGCTGAGCCAAAAACCCACATATTGGTTCTGTTGAGACGTGCTGAGCAGCTGAGGAGACCCAGCTGAGGGCAGCTGGGCTCAGAGAAAGCCTCGCACTGCAACAGATGTCCTGTTGGAGATGAGAGCCCTGAAATTCTATTTGAGGAAACCAGACCTCCTGACCATCTCACTAAACATACTAAAACACAGCTGTCCATTATTTCATGCAATAGGTAAATGTGAAAGGACTGTCGATGGACAACTGCATCCTCAGAGCTCTGTTCTGCACTGCTCAACTCACTTTCACTGAAGGCATGAATTTTTATCTTAGCTACTCAGCCCATTGTAAAAAAAAAACAAACAAAAAACCAAAAAAAACCCCCCCAAAACCACAAAACAAAACAAGACAGAAAAAATATTTGAAATATAATTTTTCCTTCCTGATCATTCCTGGAGATATTTATAGCTATATTTAAATATAGAATTAATATATTATATTAAGGGCTTGGGGATAAGCCTGTTGAAAATCAGAGCTGATAATAATTTCTCAGTGTCTTCATGGGGAAACAAAAAAAAAACAAACAAAAAACAAACAAACAAAAAAAAACAACAAAAAAAAGCAATTATTTTTGCTAACACAGTCCTCAGCTCTCAGGGAGCTGCTTTCATATCTCTCTTTCCACACCACCTCCTCCTGCAAGACAGACTGTGAGCAGACATGGTGTCACCACATGGTGTTTACAAGGGGAAGGCGTGAGAAGGTTATCAAGCTGTCCTGCTTTGAACAGCACTTTAAAAGGGAAAATGCAATTAGTGCAAAGCATCAGATGAAGAAGATTCCTGTTTCACTCTGTGCCTCTCATATTTTGTAAAATCATAGCTTGGACTTCAAGCTTTTCCTTGATTTCCTAAACACTCCAGTCTTCATTCAACAGTGATGAATTTGGTGAGTATGTGGTAAAAGCTGCAGTGATAACACACTGTGACCTGTGATTTTACTGCTTGGGGATGGAAATATACTGAGGAACTGACTGCTTCAACAGCTTTTAAAAACTTCTAAACTCCTTTTCTACAGCTCACACCATTTTCATCACACCCATACTTTTACCATCTTTGGGTTGCCACTTTACAATGTCATTAATTTTCAATGTATGCAAGTATTCAGGTCATTTTATTATCTTCCAAAGAGTAAATATTTGTATTGTAGCTGTGGGGAAAAAAGAAAAAAAAAAGAAAATAAAGTATATAAAAATTAAAGTGCAATTTTTCTCTCTCAAATTAGAAATTGGAAGGTACATGTATTTTTTAACTGAGCTTGGAGAGACCATATGTAGCCCAGAAGCACAGGCAGAAAATTATGCCAGGCTGGCATAAAAAAGAGTCATATTGCTAATGTTGAATATTATAAGAATTACCTGGTGTGAAATGTCAGATTTTTTCAATTAAACAACAACAAAAATCTTAATTGAGGATATTTGAACAGAGCTTTTGTCCTTCAGAATTTCTGACACGGAATTTTTAATATCTATTTTTCTGCAGCAACTTGTTAGCCAAAGGAACAAAATGAAGTTTTTACTTTAAAATGAAAGCATGATTTTTATTCGAACAAAAAATTCCTATTAGAATAGCAAAATATGGTTCTTTGCTGCTTCAAGTCATGGACCTCGGTGCATGATGATATGCAATGGCAAAATTACAAATATTCAATGTGTTTTTCATTACTTCATTACTCCTGCAAAGAAGCTGTTTACATAAAGAATTTAAAGATACCATTTTCACCAAAGGTTTAGTCTATTTGGTATTTTACACTGAGGAAATGCACCAGTCCATTTAAAATTTTTCCATCTTACCACTGATTTTGGTGGTGCTTCCCATTACTCCACAAAGCAATGCAGCCATTTCACTTTGGTTCAATGGAGCAATCTATAAATATTACAGCAGGTGAAAAAAAAAGATTACTAAGGACTATTATTGTAAGAAAACCCAAGAATTATTATACAGACCAACGTACACAAACAAAACTCTAAATACTCGTGTAGTGTCACTATGTGAAGTTTTTTTTAATGTGTACTGCTGACACTTGAAGAGGTGAAAATGAATGAATTGGATCATGAGCAGCAGAGCTGGCAGTGAATGAGGGGAGCAGAGAATCCTTTATATACATACATATTTCTATGGAGGGCTCATATCAAGCACTGTGCTTGGGTTTGGTGGGTTTTTTTTAACTTTTCTGTTGGTTTCCAAAATTGCCTTTCTTCCTTGTTTCAATTTAAATTCAGGGTTTTGCAGTGTCAGTGTCTGAATCTTGCTGTAGGTTTACATTCATGTAAAACGAATCTTTACAAAATCATACTCAGGATATCAATACTACACCACAGGTATGAGTGGCACATATGATATTAAAAGAAATGCATGTTTGAGAGCCTCTTGCCTTGTCAATATTTTAACTAAGTTTAACTTTTTCTCAGGGGCAAGTAAGATAAGATAAAAGGAATTTCTAAGCACTCTAGTGAATCCTGAAATAGCTGTATTCCAGAGGGTACTTTTAATTTTTAGGACAATATTAGTAGGACTAGAAAAATATTAATAGTGCTATATTAAATTCTCTAGGGCACAGTGTAAGCCTGTGTTCCATCTAACAGCAAAAGCTTTACTTTATAATTCAGACTAAAACAAGGTCACCAGCTGTGTATATTGCACAGAGTCGAATGCTCACAGTAAATATTATTCCAGCCCCAAAACAGTTTTATTGACCCAAGATGACCAAGGACTGATGCATTATTCAGCATGTTTGCGTGGTGTAGGACTCAGCCCTTAGTTGCAGAAGAATATGAAAAGATTTCCTGGTCTAATAAGTTTAAGTCAGTCAAGAAAGATAAAGCTGAAAAGAGAATTTTTATTTGCTAATTGCTCATTGTAATTTTAGTAAATAGCTCATTCCTTATTTACCTTTCAGTAAGGTTAATAATTCCTACTAATTTCAGTAGGGTTAACAACCCCTACTCATATTGTCCTAAAAATTAACATCACTTATGTTCTAATTAACTCAATTATTAGGTAAGTTAAATTACCCTGCTATTCTACTGTGCAAAATACAGTGTGTGTTACCCTTTCTAAGGACTTTGGGACCTTAATTTTTGTTTGTTTTCAAAACTGATCACCTGTAATCATAGTTCTTGCCTTTGTCTACATATCTTCTTTTTTATATTTTCCCTGTTTTTCTTCTCCCCTCCCCCCCCTTTTATTTTTTTCCTAAGATGGTTTGATATTCCTTTTTGAAGTGCAATGAGTCTAATGAAATTTATTTCGGTTTGAGATTTGTCTTGTCCATGTGTGTGCTTGATTTCTTGGGCTTTTATATATGCTCAAAACTGTCCATGTAATATTTAATCTGGGATTTTATGATCCAAGGTTTTATTTTATTTTAGTTCTTTTTAATCTATTATTTTGACTATCTTGACTAAATTACCATGGGAAAAAAATCACCTTTCTAATCATCCTATAATTTCTGTTTAAGCATCAGCTTTTTTTGAAATATGACAAATGCACTAGAATTATTGCTTACTAGATTGCCAATTGTTGGTAGGATGACTTGCATGATGCTTTTTTTTTATCTTGAGTTCTGAAAAGTCATAGTAATTCTTTATAGTAAGAAAGGTGCATTTTTATGTTGGACAGAAAAGAAAATATTAGTGAAATAAGATGACTACAGAAACTATAAAGTAAATATATGTGAAGACGTGTGTGAGACGGTGTATTTTGAACCTTGACAAATGAGTAAAGGACAAAAAAGGTGACAATAAAAGAGGATTAAAGAGGATTTAGAAACTATCCACAGGAGTCACTGAAGATTCTAGCTGTTGATTATACAAAATTTGCATTCTGGGATGTCAGAAGAAGAGGGAGAAAAAGGTAGAACAGGAAACTCATCTTATTATGGTCAGTTTGGGTGCAAAAATGCAAAAGAGTTGGAGATATCAACTTTTTAGAATGTCTCAATTTCTCATGAGGTTAAGTGGACAGCAATTTAAGCTCTGAACAAGTAAAATTTTCTTTGTTTCCAGGTCAAACATTCATGAGTTCCTCGCTAAGCAATTTTTTGCCGAAATGTCTGTGTGGCTTCTGATATTATTTACATAAAAATGCCTCTTATGATCCTGTAAAGTTCTGAACAATGTGAGGCAAAATGCCCAGTAATTTCTACCTGCATGTTTATCTCTAGAAAAAGCATTAAAAGCACAACTGTTCCAGATGCAGGAAAATGTCAGCCTCAAATAATGCTCAAAGAGAGAGCCACTTTAACAGTAGAGCTTTGGAAACCATCAGTTTAAGATTTTTCTAGAATAGACAATCTAACACATTTTACAAAAAACAATGATATCTCAGTACCTAACTGCTCAATATTTTTTTAACTATATAATTTTAGACTGACAAAACTCATTCTACTACAACCCTTAGACACTTCCCTAGCAAAATCCAAATGAAATATTAATTCTTCTCCCTGGAAACAGCTACTTTTTGCAGCAGCTTTACATGGAACAAGTAGTCAGTAGTTGATTACACTCAACTGCTTTTCATGTTAAATTCAAATTAGCCCTTTGGATATATGGAGTTTATTGATGACTTCACTAGAAGTTGAACATATTTTCAAAGCCAAACACAAAAGCAGCAAGTTAATACAAATATTTATGCAAGTTTATGCACATACACATGCTTAGATATATTTCAGTTTCATTCCCAAGCAAACCTTTTCCAATCTCCTCAGAAAAAGCTTATATTAACAGAGAGTAAAAGAGTTATTACTAAAAGAAAAAAAAAACAACCCAAAAAACAGCACAACAAAGTAAATCAAAGTCATGTTTGAACTAATAAAAGACTATAAAAGTCTTTGTAATACACTTATACCAAAAGGTATGAAAAGAACAAACTATAAGAAAACAAAAACATCCAAAAAGATCCCCAAATAAACAAGCAAATTATAAAAAAGAAATACAAAACCCCAGGCAATTTAGTTGCACCTAGAATTTCTTCAATCCTACTTTATTTCCTGTTATTTAGAAGGTCAGTAGAAAACATGTTGAGGAGCCAATGCATGGTACAATTGTATCAATTAAATGACTGCAATTTGTGGTTTGTTCTAGATCAACACATGCAGGTTATGAAAGAGATAAAGTCCTGGTGAACACGACACAGTTACACCATACTGATAATATCTGGTTGTTGAGCTCTGCTATATTTTTGTCCTCATGACTACCATTTTAGTTAATTTACAAGCATGCAAGTGAATTGGAATCAGTTTTAACATGACAAAGGCAACAGATGTGCTTGGAAAACCAGAGGGCTCATTTGCAGTCTGTCAGGCTCTGGGATTGCTGATAAAGAGCAAGGATTTTACTTCTATTTTTTTTTTTTTTTTTTATGATGGGAAACATAACAAACCTAATAGCGAGCTCACTGTTACCAAGTGGATTTGCAGCACAGAAAATAAATTTTAAAACTTGATACACACATCAGTGCAATCTGAAAATATTTTCCACAGTTGGAAGTGCTGAGGTCATTTGCTGAGAACAATTAAACTCTCTCCTTAGAGACCTTAGAGACGTCATAAACCAGCCATGGAAATCGTCATGTGAAAACCTCCAGTGATTTTTGACAGAAGTGTGTGGAGGGCAAATGATGAAAGGGCAGATGAGGAAAGGAGCTGAGGCCCTTTTAAGTGCTCTGTCACTCTGGTAGGCAGCTGAGGGTCTGCACAGAGCTGTCAAGGCATGACTTGGCCACTATTTTCAGGGAGGGGTGCTTTGCTCTTTCTCCCAACTTTCCCATTTGCCCTTTATTGATTTATAAATTTTTATTTTTCACTGGACCTTTTGTACTAAGTGAATCATAATTTCTCTTTTTTTGTTTTGCCATTTTTTTCCTTCTCTCCATCTTTGACAGTAGTTATTCTGGTGTCAAGAAGACAAAAACATCTTTCTGCTTTCTCACAGTTTTAAAACTTCTCTAGAAAATATCCCTGTAAAACTCTTTTTACCTTCTCTATATTAACTCACCAATTTCTCTATATTAACTCACCAATTTTTCTCTTATGACACCTTTGAGACACCTCAAAAAAAAAAAAAAATCTGTGGAATACTTAAGAAGACCAAAATTTCTCATGAGTTGTGTCACTATTAAGAAGCATTCGTATTTATTATTTGATTTGGTACGGTCAAATATTTCTCTGAAGGATTTTGTTAAGAAAAACATTTCTGGATTAGCATGAGACAGCCAGCCACAGAAGAGATTACCATGTAGGGGGAAATATTCCTTCCAAATCTTATTTTTACATGTGTAAGTGGCTTTGTGTTTTCAAATATGGTAAATTAATTCAATAGCATCTGGTCCTATTAAGTAAGGGGGGGAGGGGGGGGGGAAGGGTGGGGTTTTTTTAAGCCAATGGCCACAGATTTGGAACAACTGACCCCAGTTCTGTGCTCGGACAAACGTTTTTCATTTGTCTGTAGTCCAGACACTAATAAAAAAATTTCATAAGAAGGTGGGCAACCTGGGCCTAGCAAATCCATTTTCAGAAATCTTGTAAACAATCAAGAATAGGCTTTCAAAGGGAAATAAGGTATGTTTTCAGAACTCTATGCACTGTAAAGTAGTAGCTCTACCCAAAATTCATGTTACAAGCTGACTGACAAAAAAATCCCTCTGCTCAACCACCCCCTTGCAGTACTGTTCTCTGTTTATGATGGTGCTATCCAGAAATGTGACCATTTGAAAAGAAGCTGACCAGAATGGCAAACCATCCTTGCCCCAGCTTCTTAACAGTATTGCTATTTAAGTAATCCAAGCAGAGTATTCAATATGTCACTATTCTCAGTATAATTTATGAGTTTTTGATAAGAACTGTGCTTTAGCTTCATTTTATTCTTTTCACTGGGGACAAAACCCTTTCCCCTGGAGTGTGACTTCATCCACAGTGCATTTATGGTTTTTGTTTGTTTGTTTTTTTGTTTTCTGTGTTTAAATCTCAGGTTTTAGTCCTGAGATTAATGTTTTTAAATACAGTGCCAGCGCCTGGTAGAAAGACACAACAGAGCCAAAGGTTTTATTTCCATCAATAGATTTGCAGGATTTTTAGCAAAAGGTTGACAGCTCATCTCTGTCTACTAGATCTGATTTTTGTATACTTTTTAACATTTGGACATACAAAATAAAGAAGAATGGCAATGGATGGAATAAGATGAGCTTTAAGGTGCCTTCCAACCCAAACCACTCTGGGATTCTGTGAAATTCAATCGTATGCGACTCTATGCTTCTACATCTCAAAAGGAAAAAAAAAAATGAAAAAAGGAAATGGGAGAATTGTACTTATTTTATACTGGGAAGATAATGAAAATATTGTTTTATCTTCACATTAGACAAATGTAAATAATATCCTGTGCCTTTCTGGACTCAGCCCACACTCACTGGGTGTGTCTGATATGAACATTATAAGCATTTTATCCCCAGCCCTGGCATTTGTCTATATTTATTTATCAATCAGGAGTCTATATGTCATATATGTCTATGTAACAGCTTTATTTTCTTCCTCTTTTGACTACAAAGCAGTTCATTTCCTGGTTCTCAGCTTTTCCACACATATACAGTGACTGAGCTAATAAGAAACTTTACATAATTGTTATCAGGAATTTTCAATAAATATGTATTATTAGGTAATCCTCTCTAAACACTTAATTTTGAATTTTTCTCAGTTTTTGTCCTCTTACCATAATATTTTTCTCACTCTAGTCTGCCATTCTTAATGGAATTATATGTATTCTTATATTAATTACCAAATTTCATTACTTTAGGTGTTTCAAGCAAGGGTTTGATACTGTTTTTATCCCTCTGCCAAGAAAACCTTTTTAAATTTGCCTTTCCCTAGAATGTACATAAGAAAATCCATTAGCACATGTTGTCCAGCCTAGCAGACTGGACAACAGCTTCCCTATTTTCTGTCTATTGTATATTTTATAGGTTATAGCTCTATTTGTTACTTGTGAGATGTCAGTGACAATAGAAATATCAATATTGTTCAATAAATTTTATTTTTCCTTACTATTCTATGTATCACAACTATCCTTTTCCTTGTACTCTCATGCAAGAAAATAATACTTTTTCAGAGGCAGAAGTGCTGAATTATTCTTTAAAAAGAGTTTGCTCTTGGCACTTATGAATGCAGAATATACAATCAAAATCACACAGATCTTTGTAAGGAATTAAAGCAAGGACCAGTTGTCCACATGTATTTTGCAGTTCTTGTTTGTTGCAAAAAATATCGGACTACCTTATCTTTTATTTTTAAAAAATTCCCCTAAGATAAGCAATAATAAAATAATTTCTTTCAAACATATGGAAGAATAATGCACAGAATTTGCTATAATTACACTGATTACAGTTCATTTCAGCCTAAGAGTACAGAGAGTTTTAATTCCATCTTCATTCTGGCAAAAATCCAGCATGTTTGTACAGTGCCAAGGGAGAGAGATGTATTGGTTATAGAGAAATACACAGTACTGCCAAGGAAACTCCAAAACCAGGGAATTACACAGGTGACTAGGAACATGAGCCAGATGAAGATGGTGCACAGGTGACTAGGAACATGAGCCAGATGAAGATGGTGACAGACATTAGGCAGTTTTCCCAGAAAAAATATCTGTAGCAAAAGACAACAATCATATGCTACTGATATTGAGGCAGGAATGTAAAATAATTTCAGTCATTAAGAGAAAAAAAAAAAAAAAAAAAGGCCAACATGCACTTATTTCAGTCCCGCTCTCAGTCAGTTTGCTGATATATGGTTTAATTTTAGATGTTTTGTTTCAGTCACTGGTCTCAGATGCCATTCTCCATCATCAGCCCACAGCATTCTATAAAGTTAAGATGATTCTTTTTAGATCCTGCTTCTTGTAAGATTTCTTACTTTCCTCCACTGACCCAAGCAGGCCTGTGGTCATGAGCTTGGGCAGAGGGGGGAGAAGTTTGCTTTGGAGCAAGTTTACCTAAAGCCTGCCTCCTTTCAATAATGGAGATATTTTTGCAGGTATTACTTGAGGACTTCAGCTCTTTGTGAGGCTGAAACCATTTTATGTCACTTACATTAAAGTCACTATTTACCAAGAAGTTAAATCTGTACTTAACACTCAGCCTCATCCTATAGAGTTGAGTTTATTTTGAATGCCTGAAAACAATTAGTTATTTAAACTTCCGCCTGATAAAGCAGCTTACATACTAATAGGTGCGTTTATAAGTGCATAATCTATACTTCAAAATTTATTTGACACAGAGTTAAAGAGGCATTTATAATTCTATACCTTCATCGACATGTTAAAAATCAATTCTTACCTTGCTTTGACCTTAACATTTCACAACAGGGAAATGAATATTGAAGTGCAAAATTGGATTTGTGCACCTTTATTTTACAAGAGCCTATTTGGAGCACTCCTGCAGTCAACTTTGTGAGGCAGAAAGAGCTTAAAAGGTTAAAAGTTAGCAAACAGCTACAGGGAGAAGGAGGGGGGAAAAGAGTCTAACTCAATATAATTTGTGAACAAACATGCATCCAAGAGAGACTATTTCAACTAGAGCTTCTAATACTGTATCACCATGATACATTTAAGGGACATTCCACAAGAAATGACAAAGAGAATAGTATGCTTTATTGGCTTTCCTTTGGATTTTGCACAGCAGGGCTGATGCCACAAGAAGTCATGAAAGTTTGACTACCACAGAAATTTGAAGCAAAATTTTCAGGATGTCTTGTCTTCATAATACTCATGAAGAATTGCTTGGGCCCTCCCCAAATGAACAGCCCCTTCTAAAGAAAGCAAGTATAGTGTCTCTTGAAGGATCAGTTTGAACAAAATCCTCACATTGTGACAACCAATCTTTTCACTGATCCTATGAACGGATAAATAAATAACCTTGTGTTTTTTAGCAATTAAAGTTTTCTGTTCTTTCAGCTGAAAGAAAATGAGAAGCAAACTAAGATGTGTCCTTTGGGTAAAGTCTAAAAACATATATCGTACTTCAGGACTCTTCGACAAGAAAAAGGTAGATGTTATAAAGATAAATCAGGAACAGCTGTGACTGGAACATTAATCCTCATTGCTACATCTTCCAAGAAAGGACAGGTCACCATTTCATCTTGGCCTCCCCCCAATAAATTCTTGACTACATTAATTTCACATTCTATTGGTTGAGATTTTTCCCATTCTCCAAAATCAAAAATACTAAATACACATATTTGGATTCATCTGGGCTATCGCATCCTCAATTTTCCACTTTTATTTCCCAAGCTCCACCATGTCACAGCTGAGTATTTGCAGTTTGGAAGGGCAGGCTTTACACAGGTTTGATGCTATATTGCCATCAGAATCAATGTTTTAGAAAATATGTAAATATTTTCAGCATCTTGCTGCTGAAGATAAAAGCACATGCTGAAGTTTGTATCAGCTGAACTGTGCCAGTAACTCAAGATGAAGTTTACAAAAAAACACAAAAGAGAAGAGAGAGAGAGTATTAGATAGGTAGACATAAAAATACAAGAAGAATAGTATAACTGTATTTTTTTGGGAAAAGTTTATTCAGTCTAAGCATAGGGTTTTGGTTTTGTTTTGGCCTTCTCCTTTATGATCTGTTTATTCTATTGAGAATTGTCTCTCACCATCTGCATGAAGACCTGTTTTACTGTAATTATAATTAAAAAGAAAAAAGAGAAAGAAAATTAGGTTTTATGTCTGTGCAATTCTAATTTCAGCACACAGTTGAGTTCTGTTTTTAACTTTTAGCAAGGTTTTCCTTACACAGCTTCATGCAAATGAGCAAATGAACCATGGTCCCTCCTTGACTCATTCCCTCCTCACCTCAAGAACTCAGGAGAAAACAAGAATCACCCTTCCTCTGAAAACCATAGTTTGTAATTTCTACCTCATTCAATTCCACACAGATTTATCTCTACAGGAGACAGACCAAATAATCAGAATTTATTTCTCCGGCACTTCAGACCTTTGCAAGATTTGCAGTAGCTGCTCTCCTCAGCCATTCTTTCTGGCCATATTTTGTTGTTTCTGTACTTTCTGCATTCCAGAACAATACAGGTCCTGAAGCAGTCATTTTGTAACAACCTTCACTCACATGTAAAACAAGCCATTCAGTACATGAAGTTTAAACTAAGCCACTGTGGATTCTTCCTAAGCCTGGCATGCAAGCTAAAAATCTATATTCTGAAAACTGGATATTCACTTCTGCATCTGTGTCCTTGTAGATGCAAGCTTGACAGTAGGTTTTTTTTTTGTTGTTTTTGTTTTTGTTTTTGTTTTTTTGTTTTTTTTTTATCCCCTGTCTTCTTTCAGTTATGAGAATTCTCCCTTTTAAACTAGCTGGTCAGATCTAGATTTGGCAGTGGGAAAAAAATCATGACATGTATCATAAGCTTCAGCTCAGTTACAAAGGTTTATGCCAGAGGCAAAGCTGCAGGCACAAATAAATAAATAAATAAATTCAGGAGGCCTGAAAATTACATTGCTGTGTAATGTCAGAGTTGCTGTGGAAACCATCTTACAACTTTTTTAATGCCTCAAAGAAAAAAAAACTCTTCTTGCCACTTTCTCTGCAGAACAATATTTTAGCTGATTTTAAACTACTGATTAATTACTTGAAAGGTTGTGAGAGCTTGGGGCGTTCAGCCTGGGGAAAAGAAGGCTCTGAGGAGAACTTAGGGCCCCTTCCACTGCCTTACAAGAAAGGTGGGTACAGAATTTTTATCAGTGCCTCTAATGAAAGGACAAGAGATACTGATTTTAAACTGAAAGAGGGAAGAGTTAAAACTAGATGGAAGGAGGAAATTTTCTATGATGAAGGTGGTGAGACACTGGAACAGACTCCTCAGAGAGGTGGTGGGTATATCATCCCTTCCAGGTCAGGTTGGACAGGGCTGTGAGCAACCAGACCCTGTTGAAGATGTCACTGTTCATTGCAGGGGTTGGACATGATTGTCTTTAAATGCCCCTCCCACACACACAAAAAATTCTTTGATTCTATGAATCACTTTACGGAATACAAAGAAGCTCAAAGATAGCCTAAAGCTCCTACACTTTAGTTCTAGTTCTTAGGAAGTTAAAGGGTTTTTCTAGGAAATAAGAATTTTTTTAGAAAATAACACCTTTTCTTTCACAGTCTATGTTCAACCTCCTTGATGAAGTGACTTTGACAACAGGTACATTTAAGTCTAGTGCTACAACCCCTTTGAGGGTTTAGTTTTATTACATTTGTTCAGGTTTCTGATCCTTACTAGCAAGCAGCACAGTTTGTTCAAATGGCACTGCTTGTGCAGGGTAAGCTTTCTTGAATGAGTAAATTAGCAGAATCCTGCCTCATTCCTCAGCTGTGGACTGCTCTGCTATCATTCTTCTTTTAATCAGGTGGCTGTTGAACAGTTTTGAGAAGGTTGAAAAGCTGTTATATATAAAACATGGCAACTGAGTTGTATGGTCTCTCTGTTGATGCATAAATAGAATAAACCATTCTAAATTAATGTGATTCATTAATAAAAATGCATATGAGTGTTCTTGTATGTATCCTGGTAATTGTTAAAATTATAATATACTATATGACATATTATTTTATGGTAGCTCAGTGTTGCAATTAGTATGACCACAGTTAGAGTGTGTGCAATGAATTCTTAGAACACCAAACCAACAGCAAGTGAAACAAAATGGTGATAACGGCAAAAGGAATACAGCCAATAAAACACCTCTTTTGGCTTAAAAAGCATCTGGAGAGTATCCACACTGTTTTATTTCTTCTTCTGGTAGATTCAACTTCATAGCAACCAATGCTGACTGCAGAATCAGGGTGTTATTCTTCCCCTTTTGAGAACTGAAAAAAAAGAGTGATCTCCTATTTAACAGTTACAGCTTGAGACCAAGTATTTTTCTACAACTCTTTTGTTAAGACATTAAAAATTGTGCTTACAGGGATTTCTGGATATTTTAATACAGTCTTGCATGGCTTTTCACTGAAGACAGCTTATGCATGAAATTGAGACAAATAAAATATTAAAAGGATTTCAGAAAAATAATTGGCAGGTCGCCCTCAGAACCTACAGTTAAAATATGCAAAATGTAAATTATAACTGAAATAAGCCTGAACAGAAGAAAATGTCTAAAACCAGAACAGGTTTGTTTTATTCTGGGGTTTCTTTCTTTCTTTTTAATAAGGTTTACTGTATTTTTATCAAATATATAGAATATTTTCATTATATCCCACAGTTTTAAGGAATGTAAATCCCTGCTGAAGAACAATTTTATGCCATGAAACTTTCGTATCATAATGTGATATTTTGGAGTAGTGCCCTAAAATTTCAATTATGAGCCAGGTAACATGCTAAAATTTGGGATTTTTAAAAGAAAGCAGTTGTAAACCAGTTGCAGAAAAGCATTATTTCACATTTAAATTTAAGATGACGCAGAGTTATGAAAACTATAATTTTGCCCCATTTAAGGAGGACCATATTCCTTCTGCAGTTTTACTCCTCTTTCTGTATTTAGGCCATCAATATCATAGTGCAGTGAGCGATTTGCCTCTAAAACTAAACCTGAGAGCTTCCTGCTTTATTTTGCAGGAAGTAGTGGAGATGTTGGTTCAGGCAGCACTTGGTCAAGGGTCTTGCTTCTTCTCAGAGTGGAATAAATCATGTTCTTTACAGAAGTGTTATTGCTATTCTGTGCCAAACAAACCAATAATGTTTCTGTTGCTGAGAAATTTCTGGAATGATGACTGACAGGATGGAATGTTCTCCGCATTATGGATAGGTCTTCCGGGAGTTCTTGAGCTTGTACATTCCTTGTACTGGTGCTTTGAAAAGTTGCACTCAGCAGTTATGAGAGGAAAACCCCTCCTAACACCTCTTATTTCATGTAAAATTGTCCTCTGTCTACAGAACACAGCAACTTCTGGAGCACCTGTAATGACAGACCAGCTCCAAATTTTTTCAGCCAATTATGGAACCACAAAGTTGTTTAGGTTGGAAATTTAGGGGAAAAGAGTTCCGGCCTCTATTAGGGTTAGGGTTAGGGTTAGACCATTGAGCCTGACCACTAAGCCCAACTGTTAATCCAGCATCATCTTGACCATCACTAACCCCTGTCCCCAAATGCCTGATCTACATGGCTTTTAAATCTATTCACAGATGGGGACTGTAGCCCTAGTTCGTGCCTGAGATGCTTTGGTTTTCTGAAATTCTTTTCCCAGGGTATTTTCTGTAAACAAGAGACATATTTTTGTAACTGTCACCTCTGTTTACATTCTTTCCCTACGAGGGACTTCTTGATATCCCTCTTGTCTGACCAATGTGATTGAAAAGGTTAGTCTTTGTTTCACCAATCAAATTAGTCTGTGTAGAATAGTGTATAAGAGAGACACATCCCAAAAATAAAGGAGTCATTTTCAGCCTTCTGAAGTCAGAGTCTTTGTGTCGTTGTAGTGTACAATAGTGTCAGGGGACTCCATTACCTCCCAGGCTGGACAGGACATGACTGAAGGAATTTTCCCTGATACCAGTTCCAAATCTCCCCTGGCCCAGCCTGAGACCATTCTCTCTCCTCCTGTCCCTGTTCCCTGAGCCTGACCCCCTCAGCTGCCCTCTCCTGTCAGGGAGTTGTGCAGAGCCAGAAGGTCTTTCCTGAGCCTCCTTTTCTCCAGGCTGAGCTCCTTTCCCAGCTCCCTCAGCTGCTCCTGGGCTCCAGACCCTTCCCCAGCTCCATTTCCTTCTCTGGACACGCTCCAGCCCCTCAATTCCTTGTCGTGAGGGGCCCAGAACTGGACACAGCCCTCGAGGTGTGGCCTCAGCAGTGCCAGCACAGGGACGGTCATTGTCCTACTCCTGCTGCTGTCACCAGCACCCCCTGGGCCTTTTCCAGCTTTCCAGCCTTTCTGGCCTCATCCCATCAATCCAGCCTGTCCAGATCAATAAATAAGGATATTAAATGCAACAGGCCCCTGTACTGGGGACCACCACTGGTGACCTGAGTTCCCTTCACCACTGGTCTTTGGGACCATCTATCCAGGCAGTGTTTCAAACAGGGAAGAACACAGTTATGCAAGCCATGAGCAGATGGTTTCTCCAGGAAAAAACTGTGGGACACAGTGTCCAAATCCTTTCTGAAGTCCTCAAGGCCAGACAGACATCATCCACAGCCTCCCCCTTATCCACTCAGCATGCCACCGTGGAGTAGCATGAGGTCAGGTTACTCTCAGGAATGAAATATCCACCAGGTATGTATTTTTTTTTTCTTTACTGCACCAAAATCTTTTTGTCAAGCCAGAGCTACTTCTTTGCTCATTGTCTTGTTTTGCACAGACTATTTTCTTTCAGCCTTCGCTGGTTTTTCTTTCAGCCTTTGCTGTTTTTTCTTTCATTTCTGCCATGAAAGCTTAGTGCTTTTTTTTTTTTAGGAATGAGGAAACCAAACAAACCTCTGGGAAATCTTTTAAAGTTGTGTGTGGAGACTGAGACAAGGATGTGCTTTGCACTGATAGACTTGCACGCTGCTTTGAAAGTGTCCTCCTGCTTCTCATGTCTGTTACAGTTTTGGCAATGGGCATTCAATATAACTTTTTATTTCTTTATATCTTCTTTAAAAAAGAAATAAAAAATTTACATATATTTGTTTGCATGCTTCAACAAGCCAGAAGAAAGTGTTTAGCCCCCACACTCATGCCTGTCTTTCCCCTGACAATTAAAAGCACTTTGGAACCCAAGTTTTTTAAGTAATTTATCCTTACTTTCTGCAGCTTGAACTGGTTGAAATATGCAGTTTTATTTCCTGAATGAAAAGCTTGTCATATGTAACTCTGTCAGTATTTAGACATTAAAACATCCTAAGCTAAAGGTCCTCACATTGCTTCAAATAAAATTATTTTATGTCAGTGTACAGGTGTTTGTCTGTGTGTGCAAGCTTATATCTAGGTGTCTGATTTCAAATTTCTTTCAAAATAAATATTCTTAAATATAGATTACATTTGGAAACATATTTCATAAATATATATAAATGTATACTTAACTATTTCAGAGGTCTCAAAGGAGAACAAAAGCATGCATTCTGTAAGCCCCACGTTTAAGCATGCACATTTTACAAGTTTCCTAATAGATCCAAATAGAAAATAGATATTTTCATTATCAATAAAAGAGGAAAATTATTCCTTTGGAAGGAGCACTAAGCCTTGCTGCAGTATGCTTGGCTGGTTAATAGAGGCACTTTTCTCAAACACTTGGAAAGTGGTAGAGGACACAACAGCTATACCAGGTGTTTGAAAAAAAGGAATTCTGTCCTTCCTAAAGCATCATTAAAGGGGAAATATGAGAACAGAAAAAGAGCTACTAGGCTTATTAGGCTTTATTAGGCGTCCCTTAATAAAGACCATAAAATCACATAGCCATAGA
The DNA here is from genome assembly GCA_013397395.1 of Sinosuthora webbiana. Taxonomy (NCBI): domain Eukaryota; kingdom Metazoa; phylum Chordata; class Aves; order Passeriformes; family Sylviidae; genus Sinosuthora; species Sinosuthora webbiana. The sequence goes on along the minus strand of VXBN01014228.1, from coordinate 158,398 downwards.
AGGGTTTATGTTGGACGAGACTTTGAAGCTCATCTCATTCCACCCCCTGCCACAGGCAGGGATACCTTCCACTGTCTCAGGTGACTCCAAGCCCCAATGTCCAACCTGGCCTTGGACACTGCCAGGGATCCAGGGGCAGCCACAAGAAATCTGGGCACCCTGTGCCAGGGCCTCCCCACCCTCCCTGCAGGGAACAATTCCTTCCCAATATCCCATCCATCCCTGCCCTCTGGCACTGGGAAGCCATTCCCTGTGTCCTGTCCCTCCAGCCCTTGTCAATTGTCTCTCTCCATCCTTCCTTTAGCTCCTTCAGGCCCTGCAAGGCCACAGTGAGGTCACCCGAAAGCTTCTCCTGACCAGGCTAACAATGCCAGCTCTCCCAGCCTTTCCTCCCAGCAGAGCTGCTCCATCCCTCTGCTCATCCTGGAGCCTCCTCTGGCCTGTCTCCAGCAGCTCCAGCTCCTTGCTGTGCTGGGCCCAGGGCTGGGGCAGCTCTGCAGGTGGGCTCTGAGCTGAGGGGGCAGAGGGGCAGAATCCCCCTCCCCTGCTGCCCACGCTGGGGCTCAGCCCAGCACAGGGGTTTCGGGTCCCAGCTCTGCCCCACAGCAGCCCCAGGGCTCCTCCAGGGCTGCTCCATCTGCTCAGCCCCAGCCTGGATTCAGCCCGGGGCTGCCCTGACCCAGGGCCAGCACCAGCCCCTGGCCTGGTTAAACCCCCTGAGATCCCCATGGGCCACTCCTGGGGATGTCCAGGTCCCTCTGGATGCCATCCTGACCCTAAGGGGTGTCATTGCACTTCTCATGCTGATCTTCTACTGCCAAAGCACCTTATTTTGAATGAAGCTTTGGTTATTGCTGATGTGGATTTCTCAGAGAGGAGGAAAACACCAGGAGTTCACAGCTGCAAATCATTCTTCAACAAGCAGACACAGCTGTGGCATATCTGCAACAGAGAATGATGAGAAGAGTGAATGAGGAAGAACTTGACCGAATGACCTGCTTTTCTACTTATAACTTCTCCGTTTTTTTGTCATGGACCAAAACTGAACTTTTTTGGGCAATAGTTTCATAAAAATAATTGGTGATAGTACAAAGTGCTATCTGTGGGTTTTTAAAAATTTCAAAACACCACAGCAGATGCAAGTCATCATTTCACTAATACTCATGTCAGATTGACTTGAAGGCATAAATAGTTTATATAATGTAATTCAGACTATGAAATTCTATGTAGTCATATCTTACTTATTACAAGGGTTTAGGAGAAGAGAATGTGTATCATCACCTGCATACAGTGATTACAAAAGGTTTAGTAACACAGCCAGCTTTAACTTCATTATAAGAACTCACATATTATGGTTATAAACGCTCATTATATTAAGTGTGTAGTGGTATTTCATGTGCTATCTTAAGTATGGTTCCAACACTGACTTAGGTGGAAATGTTTAATAGATCATTATTTAACCACTGCTGTGAATAGCTCTGTATAGAGTGCAGCATTAGGATTTATGTAACAGTGAAAGTGTGTGGTGTAGAGTTCTAACTTTTAGGTATCTTGGTGTAGGGAATTAAAATGTTTATTTAAAAATGTCATTAAAAATATTCAAAGGTCTAAATGTCTTTACGACATTTAATTTTTAATAAAATATTAATGAAAGGAATTCAATTCCTGGTTGTTCCACATGTGATTTAAAATTTGAAACAAGTTTGTGAATTAACAAAGCTGTTCATCATTGATTACAAGTGCAGTGGGTCGAGGATCTTATTTTAATAATATTAACATTTTCTTTCTCACATTTTATTCAGAAGTTCTTGTCCCTTTGTCACAGTCTTCACAACCTCGCCTTTCCTTCACCCTTCTCACAAACCTAACTAGGATTCAGGAATTTACAATCAGCGAAGTGAGAACATGATAAATTCTTCTAAAACTTCTAAAGTATCAAAATTTCTTGGGTTTGGGACAATGCTGTCACATCATTTACAATAAAAACAATATTCAGAATGAATAGTCAGACCACTCTTTAATACAAAAACTTAACTTGAGTGCAGTCAAGGGTTTTTTTCATACCTGAGAGTCCAAAGTTGCATGTTTTTATAATGAAAGTAAAGAAAACAGGGATATAGTCAAAAATATTGTGTAACTGGAAGTATTTCATTCCCTCTAAGACTCTCAAAAATGCATCTTGTTTATTTTTTGTTATGAAATGGTTTAAGACAACATATATCAATGTTTTCATGGTAAGAAAATGGAATTTCAACAAGTTTGAAATTTTAAAACTCACTGGAAGTTGTGTGTTTGCAAAAACAGATATTGCTGATTTTGGGAAGCCTTCTAGAAATCTGTTGTATCCTGAACTGGGTAGGGGAAAAAAAATTTGAAGATCTGTTTGATCAGATCTGAGTATTATGAGATTTCGACAAGAGTTATTTACTTACTAGCTTTCTCAAAAGCATTTACTGAAATGGTTAGAGGAAAATATATAATGTTTAATCCAAGGAAGATCTGGTGAATGTGAGCTCCTCCTGAAAATGCTTCTTTTTGGATGTAGGCAAATGAACATTATTACATGACTAAAATCTTGGAGGAAAATATGTCAAGTATCTCAAAAGTATTAAAGACATACAATTGCTTTTGTAGACAACAAAAGCTGGAAGACAGAATTGGCTATGGAGAAGAAAAGCATTCTGCCATTGGGAATAAATGTTTTTTTTAAAAAATCATATTTGATTTTTTCTTTTGGAGTGTTTGCAAATTGAAGTAGTAAACAGAGTGCACTGCAGTAGCCAAATATAACAAATTAAATAATTTGAAAATTACATGACCAAATACAGATAAGTTTGCCTGTGCCTCCACCAGTGTACAGGGCAATCACTCAGATGTCAGGAAACTCCAAATATTGAAGCTTATAACTCTGACCAGAACCAGGAGAAAAAGTTAGACTCCTAACTGGCCATTTTAGGCCAAATTTCCCTAATGCTGTCTCCTTCCTCACTGTGATGATCATACTGCAGCTACAAGTTAGGAATATCTATCTGAATTGTACAGTCTTGCTATGACGATGTACATCCTCAGAAACTGAGCCGGAGACTGCAAACCAAACAAAATAAGATAAACCCCCCAAAACAACCAACCAATCAAAAAACCAAAAAACCCAAACTACAAATAAAAAAAAAAAAACAAAAAAACAACAACAACAAAAAAACCAAAAAACCAACAAAAAAACCAAACCAAACCAAACCAAACCAAAACAAAAAAACCCCAAAAAACCCAAAACAACCAGCCCCACTAAAAAACCCCTAAAAAAACAAAAAATAAAAACACAAACAAAAAGCAAAGCAAACAACAAAAAACCCCAATTAAAACCAACAAAAACCCCGACCATAATCACCAAAACACCAAGGAACACAAAATCAGAAAGTGAAAAAAAAAAAAAAAACCAACCAAAAACCAAAAAAAACCAACCAACCAACCAACCAACCAAAAAAAAACCAACAAAAAAACCACCAACCAAACCAAAACAAAACAAAAAACCATGAAAAAACCACGCCAAAACAACAACAAAGCCCTGAAACAGCTTTCTGTCTGTTTTTTCAACTTCTCCATTGCACATTACTCTCTTTATTTGTGTTTTACACAGTTACAGAAAGTTCTTCAAAAAGAACTCTGTGACAGGAGATGGAGGAGGTAGAAGACATTGCAACAACCATGACTTTTCTAGGCTTCTTAATATCTGTATGAATAATTTCAAGCATAAAAGATTTGTAATTAGTGCTTAATCAATAATTTATGGTTGTATTCAATACAAAACCATCCCACCCCAAAATTAGAAAGGATCAAACTCTGTAGAACGGAGAGGGGAAAAAGAAAAGGAGGTGTTGAGTGCAGCCCTTAAAGATGAGCTGCGTATGGGTCAAGGAGTAAAGAAGGATGTCATAACAGACTGAAAGAAACTCTGAAGACCCAGATATTAGGAAGCATGTGAAAAAAACCAAGAAAATGTCAATAGAAGGTATGTGCTACAGAGGAAATTGGGAAAGGGATAATTTATTTATTTATCTGTCTTAAAGGTTTGCCAGTGCAATGACTTTGGTAAAGGATTGCCATGGGGTGAGAATAAACCTCTCTCCCCACCCACAATAAACAATTAAAGCAAGTCAATCCATGGCACAAGTCATACAAAATGAAATCAGCCCAGAAATGAATAAACCATTTTCTGCTGAAGTGTGAGAGTGCAGCCTCAGATATTCTGGCTCCTATGAAGCTAAGCTCCAACACAACCCTCATGCTCACAGCTCAGCAGAATGCCACGGAGGACGGATGCCTGCAGGAAAAATCCATCCTGTGATAAACTGTCAGGGAAGAGGTATTACAGCAGTTTGGGGTTATTTAGTTCAGGTTTTGCCAATAGCTGAGCTGTTGACAATTGGATGAACTGAACAGAGAAAAGTTTATCGTGTCCACAAAGCGTTGCTGTAGTCAGTAGCCCATCAGAAAAGAGTCACACATCAAAAACATTTGCTTCCTGAGAAATGATAACAATATTTTTGTGAGTATAAAAGAAATATTGATAATATTGGTTCCTGAAGGCATGCTGACATTCATATTCCCAGAACATACCAAAAATAATAATTATTAATTTTCTAGTCAGAATGATGTAACTCGATTTGGAAACAAAAACTTGGATGCACTCAGACTTCCCCTTTCCTGTCTGTTTTTTAATGCTTTTATTTTGAAAATTAGCTTTTTTGTACTTATCAGAGCCATTACACATCTGACCAGATCCCAGCTGAACCACTATGAAGCTCTAGTGACTGAGAAACTAGAGCCTCAGCAGCCCATCAATGAAAGCTCACCAAATGTTTGTGAATTGCCTTGCCCAGTGGCAACGTGTGAATTGGTACCAGTAAATAGGCCAGAGGATGTGGAAAAGTCTCCTGCTGTCATAAAATGACATCTGCTAGATAGGTAATAGCAGGGGAAATGCAATCAGAGTGCTGAAACACAGCACTTACATTCAGCTTAATCTAGCATGACATTGTGATTAGTCATATCACTCAAAGGTGGTTCTTAATAATATTTTTTCTATCCTAAAGATGCATCTCCCTAAAAACTTCACAGTGGGGGTCCACATTTATGGTCTCTAAGTGATTGCCGGTCAGATTTGCACATTATATAGAACTTCTCCTCCTTTCTGTCCTCAGCACTCTGTTTAGTATATCAACCACAAGGATCTGAAAGTTAAGCTCAGAATTTGTTTGTTTACTTATTTATTTATTGTTTATTTATTTCAATAGTAGGAGACTCCTATTTTCAGGTGAAAGAGCTTTGGAACTGGTTATTTAGAAGATTTTCATTCTGATCGCTATCTTTTTGATCTAAGTGCTTGTCATGTGTTTATAATTTCTGGACAGTAAGTATGAGAGTGGAAATGGCTTAAGAAACAGCATAATTGATTTTGAACACAACAAACAAAACAAATACCTTTCCCTGCATAGCCCTCTTTACTGTTATGGCCACGGTCCCTAAAAGAATTTGATTTAAAAATTACATTTGTCATGTTTTGTAAAAAAACGCCAACAAAACAACAAACCTCTCTGTCTCCCTAACTTTGTGCTTTTCAGTTTTTGCATTTGGTTCTCACACAGCTTCAAGAAAACAATGTATATTTTTAGAATTTATCTTCTTGTTTACTTATGTCTCATCTGGGAGGAGAAAGGTGATTGATAGTGATCTTCACCAATGAGGTCAAACAGGTGGTAACCTATGTAGCCAATCTTTTGCCTTCTGAAAGAACTGTATATATAGATGGAGTCAGAAAATAAAAGATAGAACTTTCCTGCTGACCTTCTTGCTGCCTGCGTTATTCTTTCGTGTCCCGAAGTATGACACTCCTCAACAACAAAATCAAAACAAAACAAAATTAAACAAAACAAACCAAAAAGACGCACAAAAAACAACCAACCAACAAAAAAACCTCAACCAAGAACACAAAAAATACATCCAAAACCATACTCTAATGGCCTGCCATGAGTGTGGAATACCTGGAGTGGGTTGTGTGTTCATATTTAGGTTGAGATGAAAATGGTGTAAGAAATATTTTGGCCATATTATGTGTTAGTTGCCATTTCTTGTGTTCCACAGCAGGCTGAAGAGGTTGGAGAGATGTTGTACAAGCAGCAAACACCCCATGAACAGAGTGCTGAGGTGTGTTTTTATCATGCCTTCAATTGCAGCTCAGTTTCAGTGGTCTGTTCTATAACCCTTTCCCTACTGTGTATTGTTACAATATATTTTATCCCTAATGGATTGTACCTTTCCCTCTGTATTGTTGGTTTTGCCCTGGTTGCCTATCTTCCCTAGACCTGCCCTTCCTTCCTCCTACAGAACTGTCAATCCTTCACTAACCCTGCCCATTCTTCCAGACTGTTCCCTATGAATCCCCCAGTCCTCAAAGCCCTACTGGTTAGTTTAGACTGTTCCCTCCCTCTGTGTTCTTTCATTGGCCTATGTATTGTATTCCTCGCCTTATGTTCCTCCCCCATGTAACCCTTATTGGTTAGAAATCTTATCCTCTTTCAAGACCTCCCCTGCTTACAAGCCTCTGTGAGATCTTATCTCTCATGTGCCTGACCCTCCTAAGAATAAATACGTTTGGAACCACACAGGAGATCCCTCCCTACTCTCTTGTCCTGGTCCTTGGTGCCAATACATCCAGAGCTGTGGGGAACAAAGGCAGTTCTCTCCGAGCCACCACACGAGTCCCTCCGTGGTCAGGGGGTGGTTGCTTGAGGCGCTGGCCGGGGCAGGGGGCTAGCCAGGGGTTTTCCCCTGATGGTGTCAGGGAGGAAATGGTTTCTTTTGGAAAAGGGGAGTGATGAGAGCACAACAACCCCATGGAACACTCTAGGCTGGGGTAGAGGGCCTGGAAAGCTGGAAAAGGCCCCTCCTGACAGGAAATTGAGGGGTTGGAGCATGTCCAGAGAAGGGAACAGAGCTGGGGAAAGGTCTGGAACACCAGGAGGGGCTGAGTGAAATTGGTATTTCCTCTGTACCCACCAGCTTTCCAGTTCTTTCAGTTGAACCTGGTCCTTCACACCTGCATAAAGACTCACTCAAAGGTTGGACTGGATGAAGGTCTGGTTGAAGGTCTTTTCCAACCTAAATGATCCTGTAAGTACAATTTGAGATTAAAAAATGCACTTAGAGTGGGATGTGTGAACACACTCCCGTGCACCTGCCACTGACATTCACTTTGTCCTTTCTCAGGGCTGAGGTGATCATGTGGTGATATTTATTAAAATTCCTTGAATTTTTGCAGGGTAGAACAGGTTGGCGTATGACACCTCTGCTTTTCTGTTTCAAGATTAGGAACACTGTGATGTTTTGTGGGCCACAGCTCCTATTGTGTGCTTTCAGGACCACAGTGGGGTTGCTAAATCCTAGAAGACTTGGTCCTGGCACCTGAAGAGGGCCCAAGGTCTTTACAACACCTACAAAGGCATCCTAAGTCATGGAAACACTTCCTTTTTTTTATTTAAGTTTTTTTTTCTCCTTTTCTGTGTATTTTTCTGATAAAATACATTTATAGGTCCAAACTTTTCACTCTTGCAACACAAATATTTTATTCCAATCCCATTACGACAACTGCAGAATTATTCAGGAGGCTGATGGGTTCAGCAAATGTACATAAAGGGTAATTGGCCTTCATTGTAACTCACTGGTTTCTTTCTCAGAATGTCTGCACAATCTTTAGGATTAAGTCAGATTTTTTTTAATATCAAAAATAAAAGTGAACAAAGAGCAGCAAATGAAAATATACAAGCCCCAAACACTCTGTTTGGAGTATCTTTAAAGGTAAAAATGAGTTATAAAGTTAAGGCAGTTCAAACAAGAATGGAAAAATTGCTAGTGAAAATTCTCATAATTTTGTAGAGAACTAAATTCGGCTTTGAAAAGAATTGTAAAAAAAAAATGAAGTGTATTAAGTACTTTTACATAATCAACAACTACAGAAAAACTGTAGTTGGATTGGATTTTAGCAAATATTTTAACCAATTCAAAAGAAAGATGTTTCTCTATGTTTTTTCAGTTTCTATGATATTAGTGTGCAGTGAAGGAAGGGTAAGGTACTGGAGGAATGAGGAAATTCTGTACTTGGAGAAAATAAATAGTTTTTTGGAAAGATTTTTGTTTTAATATTCTATTTTGATCTGCTTGGAGGTCTCAAATTTAAAATTGCTGTGGATTTACTTTAAGCTCATTTCTTTATGCCTGTTCTTTTTCTGTGTTGCTGCATTAAGCTCCAAATTATGAAAAATTGAATTTTTTATCAATGTGTCTGATTACTGATTCAATATTTCTAAGAGTAAAGCTGCGCAGCAGTATTTCAGAAACAAAACCAAAAACACCCCAGTAATTTCATCCTTTTTTGATATTAATTTTTATATAAATCAGGTTGCTATAACTACTGAAAAGAAACAGACTTTAAGTGTTATGTATTAGAATGTTATGTAAAAGCTCCTGTGAAGACAGTACTAAAAAAAACTATTACCACATTTATATTTATCTCTGATATGTTAAATACCCACTTTTAAAATGAAATTTCATTATTAGAGAAAGAAATATGTTATTTGGTAAACCAACAACCTGCTGATTTGTCTGTGGGGGTTTTTTCTTCTCCTAAAAATCTCAGTACCACTATTTTCATGTGAAATGAAAATTGATTGTATGAAATTTTAATTTCTCTGTGTAATTCCAAAACAATTAATAGCCATGCAAGCCATGAGTACTTATGATTAGCTGTGTCTGACAAAACAACTAATATGAGACTTTTTTTTCCGTGAGTCTGAGAGAGAAGTTTAGAGCTTACTAAAACTTTCAGTATATTGCAGGGAACTAAGAAAATTAAAAAGCTGTTTGTTTTTTTTTTTTTATGTCAAAGTTTAAAAAATTGCAGCATATTTGCACTTGCAACAGCACTCCTATTTCCTGTAATTTTTTAACATAATGTTAAATGGCCATTAAAACTAAAATACAATAAATAGTTTTCTTCTTACTGAATATTATGCCATTATTAGGGGTTCAGTGGGAATGTCTTTCCCATGTATTCCCTACTATGTTTTTTACTGTGGGAAACTGTTTATTGGGAATCTTCTTCAGTGTAGAAAACAACAATAACTTTTTTTTTTTTTTTAAGGATTCCAAGATTTTCAGAATCAGCAAAATAACTGCATTTTAATTTCAATCATTGCTGATCATCTTTGATCCCCTGTGAATTCATGGGTGTTGTGGTGTCCCTCACAGAAAGCAAAGCCTCCATCCACCCGGATTAGCCTGACACCGCGGACATGCGGGGGACACTCCTCAGGATCTTCTGAACCAGAGGGGCGGCTAAGGGAACCTTCCCTTGTCACAGGAGAGACTTGCAACTGGAGAGGAGGAATGAGTCTGACTCAGCTGGAGGGCAGAGTCCAAGACCTTTATTCCAGTCCCATATGGGGCTGTTAGTCTCAGGAGAGCTGCTCCAGCTGAGCCGAGAGACAGGGAAGACAGCAACTTATAACCAGGGGAGATACAGCAGGAGGGATCAAACCATTAACCGATAAGGGACAAGGTGGGAATGGGTAAGGGTAGGATGGACCGTCCAAGGATCCAACGGGAGAGTAAGGGGAGGGACTTTCTCTGTTCCTGTCCTATCACTTGACGCCCTTCTACGAACTTTCTAGAAGCAGGGGAGGGTGATAGGATTCAGGGGCGGAGGCTGGGAATGATACATTAGGATTGGCAGCATAATGGAAAGGGACAAACTGAGAAAGTAACATTCTTTTAAAACCAGAGTGGGGGGAAAGGAACAAACCATTATAAGGTAGCTTAACAGAACCCAATTATGGGGACCTGTCAGTTCCCATCATCATTAAATAGCTGTCACACATGATCTATAAACTTGTTAGTTTGAGGATTGTTATGTGGCATTCTTGTTCCTAGTTTCACCATTCTCTGGAATTTCTGATGAGTTTTTCATGAACTACACAACTGCAATATTTTTTTCCAATTCAGAGACCATCTTCTGATAAGAAAATGATTTAGAAGACTATAAAATGGATAATATTTTAAACTGCTGCAATAAATAGTCTTGGGAGTGCTGGTGAGCCAGAGCCAAGGAATCCATTGAGCTAAACACAATCATTTATCTTAGCTGGATTACATGTGCAACTCACGATAAAAAAAAGAAATCTTTTGCATTGTTCAGTTTGTTACGAATTGCCTGACATAAGTAATTTGCAGCCCTATACACTCTGCCATTCTGAAGGAAATTCAGCCTCAGATAAGTTTTGAATCTGACTTATCATGCACAGTTTTAACGCAGGAAAAGGCATTTTTATTTGATTCAGAGCTGCAGAATAGAGTTGGGAACTCCAGAGCTAGGGTCTGGAGCACCAGGAATGGCTGAGGTAGCAGGGAAAGGAGCTCAGCCTGGAGAAAAGGAGGCTCAGGAGGGACCTTCTGGCTCTGCACAACTCCCTGACAGGAGGGGACAGCCGGGGGGGTCAGGCTCTGCTCCCAGGAAACAGGGACAGGAGGAGAGGGAACGGCCTCAGGCTGGGCCAGGGGAGGCTCAGCTTGGACACCAGCAGGAATTTCTCCATGGAAAGGGTGGTCAGGCCTTGTTAGGGGCTGCCCAGAGAGGTTTGGAGTCCCCGTCCCTGGAGGTGTCCAAGGAAAGCCTGGATATGGCACTCAGTGCTCTGGGCTGGGGACAAGGTGAGGATTGGGCACAAGTTGGTCTTGGAGGTTTTTTCCAACTTCAGTGATTCTGCAATATTCCCCCAATGATTCTGTAATAGTCCCAAAACCTGAGATGATCTTCGAAATACCCCAGTTTTTTTCTCTGGATTTTGCAGAGAAAACATTTTGAAAAGAGAGCAATTTGTGAGTTTTCAGCGACAACACAACAGCAGCCTCAGGAGAAAGTCAGTGAAACAACCAGGCAACTTTGCGTGTGTCCAAACACTTTGTGTGAGGCTGTCATATTCAGGCATCAAGTCAATTACTTCTGTCACAGCTACTTCTTGCTCTTTTCACTTCTCAGCCTCACATGCAAGGCATAATTGTTAACACGTTTGTGTTTTGTTTATGAAAAAGATCAAAAGTGGAATAATGGAAGCAACTAGTCTACACAGGGATGTCCATGTATATTCAGTATGAGTGTAGGATTGGCCTTAGAAATATGATCCAATTTGCAATGTTACGAAAACCTGCATCATATGTGCATTTTAAAATTATTAGTTAAAAGCATAAGAATGTTGCTGAAAAAAATATCTCCAGATATCCTGCAGGAATAGCTCTTCATAAGGAATGGAGGAACAGTTACTTCTTCTGTCATGAATGTTGGAGAGAATTAATTATAAATTATTAATAAATAACAATCATAAAAACATATCACTCTCAGATTTTTAACAAATATCCACCATCCTAAATTGCTAATGTCACCTTTTTTCAGCTTTCTGGAAGAATTACATTTATATTACGAAATGAGTTAGGTAAAGGATGATAGTAACACTTCTTCATGATGTGCTTTTAATTTGAAGTTAGCATACTGATAATTAACAATTTCTGCTCTTAGTAGTTTGTATGTCAAATTAAGGTTGACTGACATAAGCGGAAACTGAAATTATGCCATCAACAAGTATTAGCACAAAACCACCATTTACATGAGCTACTGGCTTTGTATGCAAAACGAAACAAAAAAATAGGGATTTATGTACAAATTTGATAACATTCTCACACATAAAGACATATTTTTATTGGTTTATATAATATAATGAAATTTATATTTTAAATGCCAATATTTTAATACACCAGAAAGACATATTCATCTTTTTATGTTACTTCTCAACCATGTAGCTCCATCTCCTTAATACCTTTTCTGTTGTAGAATTCCCTTAAAAGACATGAAGAGGTTTGTTCGCTGTTTAGCAGGGCATAAAGATTTAATCATACTCCATTTAAGTGCAGAAAAGTAGTTACATGTTCAGGAATCTCTTGCTTTTAGTATTGAAGAAATAAGTTTTCAGCATCATCTGTTGTTGGGATAACGATCAGGGACAGAGTCTCGCAGAGAATGAAGTATTCAAATAATTTCTTGAATTCAGTGATTAAATCTATGATATGATGTTTCAATTTCCCATTCTTTGCCAGGGTTGTTTCGTGTGGCATTACTCATATATTTGACTGAGTGAACCTGGCTTTCAGTTCATCATGTGCTGTGCTAGGGAAGAAGAGGAAAATGTGGCATTTTTTGTCCCTTTATCTACCCTCTTCTTAAGGGCTTCCCTTCTGTTATTTTTTTATGGGACATGGGAGGCTGCAGGTGAGTGCTCTGGGGCTAGAACTGTGGTGTGCTTTGACTGTCCTCACACAGCCAAGTGGCAGCAAGGCACCACTGCAGGGCAGGCAGTGTTGTATTCCCAGTGCTCAGTCTATCAGCCCAAGCTTTGACCTGTAAAGAGTTGGTTAACTCCCAATTTCTTCAGGAGCAGCTATGTGGAAAGGCAGCTTCTCTGTCAAAATTGATTCTGAGTTGTTCAGACTGTTTCACCTTTTTGAAAGGGAGAGAAAGTGGAAACTTAGTGGGTAAACCTCTGAAGCTTTTCTGACTCATTTTGTGTTACTAGCTTTGCATTTTTTTGGGAGTCATTTACCCAGAAATAAATATCTGGAAGCATTTTTCTTCTGTCAGCACTGCTGTTTCAAAGGATCAAATAATTTGATTCCCAAGAAGTCAAATATGAGACGAATCGCAGTTTCTCAGGAACACACAGCCACAATTTGGAAGGATGCTGTTGTAGAGGAGCACAAAACTGACCCCCATTTCCTGAGTGCTCATCTCTCTGCCTTAATGCACTGTGGGTGCAGAGATTTCCATCCTTGAAACACCCAGAGTCACTGAGAAAGTTTAACAGAAATTTAAAAAGTTAAGCAGTTAAACTGCTTCTCCATAAAAACACGTTAGTGAGAACAAAATCTGATGAAACTCTTGACCAAAGACCCACTTGTCGGCGCAAGGATTTTGTTTCATTGCCTCCTCTCACACACCCACTCATGCCCACGCAGTTTCCCGGGAAGGCTGACATTTGAACACGCTCATAAATGGTTTACAGGAATTGCAAACTGCTGCTCAAGGCAAGATTTACAAAGTTCAGACTGCAAAGAGCAACAACAAAGCAGCCCACGACCCAAAGACTCAATTTAGCCAATGACCTTTCTGGTAGATCCCTCTTCTTTGATGAAAGCTGGGCATCTGAGACATGGCTAAGCTCCCTGACTAATTAGGTGAGTTCTCTATGGAAACTATCAAAAAACCCAAACATCAATGACTCAGATTAATTTCCTTCATTTCAGTTGCACAGAACATTATTTGGCTGTGTCCCTTTCCATTTTTGTATACTGGCTATATCTAAACAACAAAATAAAACAAATTGTTAACACAAATTCTGTTCATTTGACTGATAATGTCAGTTTAATCCTACAATGGGACTAACTCATTCTTCTTTTCCCGCGCTGCTGTTTGAAATTCAGTTATGGCATACGTTTATAAGAATAGACCTTCAATACAGTATAATATTTTTACGAATGGAATTAAATAATGCTTAACAATAGATTAAATATCTGTGATCATAAAGATTGTATAAGTGTCTTTTTTATTATTTTTTTTTCATCTCTTTACTGTTATTTTTACTTCGCTCAGTCCACATGAATCAATGCTAAACAAGCACACATATAACTAGTTCAGGTTAGCCACTGTAAGTATGTGGACATCTAAAGTGACAGACTATGAATTCCAACAGTTTTATTATAAAGCTTACTTTTTCTTAATTTGGAGAAGATAAGCATGGCAATGCAGTTGCTTGAAATGGATGCTAAATTTTATTTATGCATTTTTATCTATTATTTACATGGATTTACTTTCCACATGCATTGCACTCCAAGGGAGTTCTTTTTGGTTTGGAATTTGTACCCTTTTTCATCTCTAGACTTTGCATCTGCTATACATTGGAAATGTTACAGAAACCTAAAACCAAAATCTCTAAAGCAAAAACTCGGGGGAAAAAAAAAAAGTATGAGTTGTAGATATTTGAATAAAACAGTTAAAATTGCCAGTTATTTCTCAAGAACCAGACTTTATTACATTCTCCCATATTGCAGAGCCAAAAAAATAGTCCTTTACTGAGCATGTAGAGTATCAGTTTGGCTGAGAGACTCTGAACTGTGGGTTTAAATGGGTTTATCTTGGCCACTAACTCTGGGACGTATCCAAACAATGTGTGTTTTGCTGTAGTTTAGTCATAAGCCTGGAGAAAATGGAAGTGTTTTAGCCAGTGCAGCTTTTTTCCTGCCATTCCAGATACTCCCTCACAGACTGCAACTGTTGTGCTCATATTCTTGCTCTTTGGCTCGAGAAAGCAAACTCTTTAATAAAAAAAAAAAATACCATGAAGTTCATTTTAACTCCATAAATGTGCATTTCTGTTTCTTGCTTGGGTATTATTCTATATTTGCATACATCAACGGCAATGGAGCAGTGGAAGGACCTGCACAAAAATAAAAATATAAACATTAATAATATAAATATAGCTGTAACTATAACCATAACCATAACTAGCTATAAATAATAGAAATATAAAGCCACAAGAGTGGTCATTAAAGTGTTTACTTAGTTATTTCTCTTACAATCCCAATGGCTAACATTTTGAAATAAATTTTGGGGAGAGAGAGGGGGAGAAATAAGGAAAAGAGCATCCTGAGACTGAGGAAGGCAAACTGAACTAAAGGAACTGGTGTCAATGTCAGTAGTACCAAGCAATGACAAATAATAATTATCTATTGTAAGTTACTACTAATTATGAGTATCATTACTAATTATTAGCAGTAAGAAGATTCCAGCAGGTGATCTCCAGCTCTAGGGAAGAGAAAAAAAAATTCTAAATATCCTGTAAATCACCAGAAGTTCAATGACACCCAGATACATTCCTGATGAATGGGCACAATGCAGTTATTTAAATTAGAAATATTTTTGTCATGGTCAAAATTTTATTTCAGAGTGAATTACATATTTTTTTTAAGGTAAAATAAAAATAAATAAAAATAAAATTCATAGAGGGTCATCGTATTACTCAGCTATAAATCCCTAAGTCTCTTAAAGTGTGCTACAAAATGATGCTGAGAACAGTGCTCCAATGATCATAGAGATATTCAAGATTTTATGTGTAAGGTGCTAAAGTTGAACATAGTGACATCTCATTCCAGAGAAGTCTGCTGGCATCTGAACACTGAAGTACATATTTGGGAAAAGTGTGCACAGATCTCTCAACTGTCATGCTCAGAGGGCCTGAAATTGTATTTTTCCATCACTCTTTTATTTGTCTTACCATCAGCACGTAATTAAAAGTAAATATTTGCTTTTCAAATGACATGAGTCTGAATGCAGTGTAGAAGTTCCTTTTTGGTTGGCAATAACAGGAAAAGGTATTAATAATAAAAACCTAAATAATAATAATAATTTAAAAAGCCCTGAAAGTGGTAAAGAAATTATATATTTCATGAAGGAGTACCTAACACTGCTGTGTTCAGTGAGACTTTAACTGTGAGCAGAGGTTGGTGTATGTGCACTGCAGGAATATATCTCTAGAGTTGAGAACAATATGTTAAAAAGAATTCTGTAACTTTGTAAGTTGTAATTCAAATTCTATTGTACTCTCTTCTCTAACCAGGAACCTTGCTTTTTTAAAAGGATAATCATATATTTTTATCACTACAGTAAAATGATACTTTCTCAATCATTTTGTTGTCTGCAGTTATTAACACTTAAAAATGGATGTTCAAACTAAATATCATATTCCTCACTTTAAGTATAATGAGCCATTATTGCTAATTAACTTGAAACAGAATCCCATACAAAATAAAAGGTCAGCAACTTACCAATTAAGTTTAAAAACATTTTTAGAGGAAGGTACTATTTTTTTTTCTAATTAAATTAATTTATAAATAGCTACTTCTCAAAGACTACTCTCAAAGTTTTTAATTCCAATATAAATAATGTGAATAACCACCTGTTCCAGGTCCTCACCACCCTCACAGGGAAGAATTTCTTCCTAGTATTTAATCTAAATCTATTTTATTCTCTGCTGTAGTACAAACTCCCAGCATTAAATACTATTTTTCCTTTATACATTGCAGAATGTGAGAGCTAGGCTTAAAGGGTTGGAAACTCCTACCTTTCAGATTTCACCTGGACAGTGACTGTTTCATCTGGGGAGGTGTGTGAGGTGTGTACCTCCATCAGTGGTGCATGCCAACATCCAAAATTGGGGCAGCAGACCTTATGAACGGAAGGGAGTCTGCAATCTGCAAAATTGGCTTTTATTCCATGTAAACTTTCTCACAGAAGGCTGGTTTGAGCCACTTTTTGATAAAATATCCCATGTCCTGGTTCTGACACTGTGTCATTAACAGTTACACCATGTTCAGATCATAATTTCATGATAAAGGTGTTATGATCAGACAGCAAAACAACAGCATGGGTAGACTTCATCAATCACATTTTGTGGCTGCTGAGAGTTTGTGGTGACATTAAGACTGAAAGTACTTTGAAAATAAACTGATTTAATGGCTCAGGTTTTGAAAAATGAAATTACTGAAATTAATCACACCTAGGCAAATTACCAAGGGAAATGAGGTCTAATAACTAAGAGCCATAAAGCCAAAGCATTCTGAACTAGAGAACCATTGAATTTTAGCCCCTAATATACTAGAAATCACAGAATGTTTGGGAATTGAAAGTCTGTCTGGAAGACATTTTGTCCAGCCATCTTGCTGGAGACATGTAGTAGGCCAGGTCCTGAACAGGACCACATCCCAAGAGTATTTGGGATAACTCCAAGGATGGAGGATCCACTACTCTCTGGGAAACATATCCCACTGCTCAGAATATTGATGTTTTTTGTCACACCACCTCTCACCTCAGTGAGATAAAGCTTAACTTCTGTTCTCTGAGAAAAAACTGTGTTTAGCAAATTTGAATTTTAGCAAAATTCAAATGGAAAAATAATTTGACTAATAAAATAATCTAAACAAAATACTTCTGCAAATCTTTTCTTGTTCCTATAGGAGGTAAAAAAAAAAAAAAAAAAAAAAAAAAAAATTAGAGGTAGTTTTTACCCCTGCTGAATTGATGACAGTTTCCTTGATTAACCTTATCTTCAGGGAAGATGAGGTTCTATCTCATTTGCACTCTTTAGAAACGTACCTCTGATTGAGAAATCAATACAAACTTTCAATTCACTTTATGCTATTTTTCAAAGTTCTGATTGATATTAAGCAGAGGAACAGCAGAATCAAAATGCAACAAGATGCTAAATCAGCATTCTAATCCTATTAGTTTCCAGAAACTGCCAGAAAAAACAAGTGGAATTTTCATGATTTCTTATTTGGTTTTGCTTTGTGACTTCTGTTTTAGCTTTCTTAGTCTACGTAACTCTATGGGTATCAATCTGTATCATGGAATTAAAACTAAAAAGAAAAGAAAGCTTAATTAAAAACAAATCAACAAACACACACATATTGGTCCCCACCAATCTCCAAAAGCATATTATCTGTCAATGTTCAATATTTCAAATTTCAATCTTTACAATGCATCATAATGAGTAGAATTTCTGCAAGTTTTTGTCAGAAGCCCTTCCAAATCCAGTCAGGTTGTTGCAGAAAATTAAAGTAGGATGGGAGGTGAAAACTTTGTCCAGCACGACTGAGATCAACTTCCAAATTCAAAGCTGAAGAAACCAAAGCCTGCCAGGTTTACAGTTTCACTGGCAGATCTCACAGGAAGATTTCATTTCAAGGTATTCTTCACAAATATAAAAAAGAGCAACACTAATGAATGATTTTTAATATTCTTGCCTTGAGTCACATTAAAAAAAAAAACAAACAAAACAAACAAACAAACAAACAAACCAACAAAAAAACCCCACAAAACACTATGCATTTTGACTAAGTGATTCTCCTTGAATTCTGCCACAGAGTGCATGAGGATAACAAGAAAGAGCCAATAAAATTCAATACTAGTCAGGCATCATTAATATGATGATCATAATTCAATCCATATTCTTGAAAAAGGGAAGGCCATGAAGATATGGAGACTTCATACTAAACTGAGCTAATTAGTATCATTAAGTTTACACAGGATAAGGCATTTTAAGAGATACTTTTTTCATTCTGAATTTTTATAAGAACAATTAAAACTAAATTGTAAGGCCTCAATAATCAGAAATTGAGGAAGACACCATGAATTTTTCAACTGGTAATCTCAATGAGCACAATGTAAAACAGAACAGTGTAAATTTTTAAAATTTTTTTTAGCAGTAATGAGTGGAAGAGTATGGTTTCTTAATACGTGTGCGTGTGTGTGTGTGCCAATCTGCCTGGAAAATAAGAATTTTTTTTTTTTTTTAGCATTGCATTTAAATGACACCTGGGCAAGGTATTAATTGAAAAGTACATGAAAAGGGATGCAATAAAAGACACAGGCAATATTCTTCAATTGAAGAGAGATGAAGATATCTGGTTTACTGTGAAGAGGAGGATACTGCAAAGGGGTTTTGAGGACAGGTTTCTGCTGTGTCTCCAGCTATAAGGGAGCAGTTATTTTATAAGAAAAAAGGTTAAGCACTAAGTCATCTGATTATTATGCTGTACAACACAGAACTGTTGGCAAAAATGTCGTCATGATCTTTCCTTGTCTCTGCCAGGAGAAAGAACTCTAGATCTAAGCCTGCTATCTATTAATATTCTCCAAACCCCAGAACTCCTATTGTTCAGGGTTTTTTTTGTCCACCCCATTTTTGATAACTCTTCAGTATAGCTGCTAATACATAATGATTTCAGATAAAAGACTTTAATCATATTCTATAATGAAAACATGAAATTATGTGGAACTATAAGAAAATCCTCTCTTAAACTGAGGAGAGGTATCTTACTATCTTTTTTTCTCATTTCTGGAAAGATTTATGAATATAGATATTATTTGTAAACTGACGGGGTTTTTTAAACAATATATATTTGAGGCTAATTTATTTCGGTATTTGAATTTGTCTGAGAAAAGTAAATAATGTAATGAAGTCTAAAGTGAATTCTTCTTGCTTGTTTAGTAAGCTGAGAATTCAGTCATTTCCACAGCTTTGTCTCAATGGTGCATGTTTATATTCTTTCAATTTCCTATCTATTTTTCAGGGCAGAGTATTTCCCAAGCATAAAGGAATGATTTTAAACTGCTGCGGTGCTCATTCAATCATCTCTTCTCCATGGCTCAAACTCTTTCAATGAAACTTTGGGAAAGAGTATGGATTTCCTCATTTTACACATAATTTACAAAGCAGTGATTTAATTTAGCTGAAACCCTCTTTAAAATCTTTAAAGCTCTATACATATTTCCTAATAAAATAAATGATCCGGGAATCTTATAGAAGCAGAAAAGCAGGTCTAGCAGAAATATTTTTTTAGCTGCTTCAGTTTGGAACATAGAAATATTTGGCCTCCAGTATTTCAGTTTGAGGGGAATATAATGATGCTTTTTTACATACATGGCATATAAGCATAGAAAGACACAATGTTCATACACAGAAGGACAAAATGCTCAATTTTACTGCAGAATAATCTTGTTTTTACTAGACCAAATTTGGTTTTTACATCACCACAAAACTGTTAGGAAATTTCATGTGTATTCAAGGGCTATTTTTTCTTCAGTTCCATTACCATCCTGAAAAACAGTGATATTAGAAGATACAAAACAAACAGGAAAAACACCACCCCCCTACCATAAAAAAAAAAAAAAAAAAAAAAAAAAAATATTAAAAATAGAGACATCTATACCAGTTATTAACTCCAAAAATGGCAATAGATATAGAGTTCTTTGTGACCCTTTTAAAGAACTTAAAAAACCAAGTTGAACAGTATTTTGCAAGAAACAGACTGTGCAACGATATTCTTTGAAACTTTTATTTAGTGTAAAGAGAGCTGGAAGTTGGAGAAGATTTTATCAAAATTGTTTCATTTCTATGGACTCAAAGACAGAAGCTTCTCTGCCTTGAATTCCATTTTCCAGTTGCCTTTTGCTGTGGGGCAAGGACCTAATGAATTTTTTTACTTGCATAGTTTTCCGAAAAATACAATAATGGACAATAGCAAAAAACTCAAGGTAGGATCTGATACATTTGATCCCATAGACCTATGAATCCTATCTTCTCCTTTAACATATTTCATAATTATCCACTACCTTGGTGAAGACACTGGCTCCTCATAGTGCAGAAGACAGGATAAAAGCCTGACTGAATCATCTTTATATTCAGAATATTGCAATAGAGTGTTTTGCTGTAAAAGTGTTCCAGGCTGTTTAACTTAACCCCCTTTACAGATGGGGATTTCTTAAGAGTTTTTGGTGTTCTCTTTACCATATATCAGTCTTAATTAGTTTAATGTGATATATGTGTCTGGGAGAATGAAAGGTTGTTTTCAACAACAAATAAACCAAAATAACGCAACCCAAACCAAACCAAGCTAAACCAGCAACAAATAATGAATATTCAATAAAGTTTGTACTCTGTATTCAATCTTTGAAGTTGTAATCCAAAGACTGTTAAGGAAATAATAAATCTTATC
This sequence comes from Sinosuthora webbiana, assembly GCA_013397395.1. Taxonomy (NCBI): domain Eukaryota; kingdom Metazoa; phylum Chordata; class Aves; order Passeriformes; family Sylviidae; genus Sinosuthora; species Sinosuthora webbiana. The sequence goes on along the minus strand of VXBN01014228.1, from coordinate 137,692 downwards.
AATCAGTAATTAAGGTATGCCATAAAGAAGAAAAAATAACAAAAATAACTCTATCAAATTTATTGCATTTTTTATATATTTGAAATATCTCTGAAAGTAGTGTCCTTTTAAACATGCCTTATTCCCAGTGTTTGCATATCTATATTTACAAACATTTATATAAAAGAGAGAAAAGCAGCCCAAAGGAATACACAGAGTCTTGCAAATGGAATAAGAAAAAAACCCCACATTTTGATGATGCTTGAATACTCATATCTGTACTGAAACTGATACAGGATTACAATAATACCCCCCAGAATGCTATAGGACAAAAATGGGTAAGATCCTCTGTTAAAATATTCACATGTATGACTGACTGAAAATATTTTAAAATCTTTACAGTAAACCCTCAAATCTCAGATAAGTTTTGCAATTATAATATCCCCATGCTTCAGGATAATGAATTAAACTCTAAATTGGGATAGTATCATAGTTGCACAGGTATGTATAAAGATAAATGATCTGTATTGCCCTTTGAATCACTTAATGACTTTGCACCTCATGCTGAAAGCTTTTTTAGATTTTATTGCCCTTTGAAGATCCTCCGTTCTGGTTTAGACATTAGTGGACTACAAATCAATACTAATGGAGGCATGACAGTAATTCATATTGCCTTTAAGTACAGTATGCTAAAAACTCATTTTTTTCATTCAGAAACTACTAATCTTATACAGAGAGATTATTCTGTGACCGTACTTTATGAAACACCTTTACCATCTCCATGGAGGAAGGTTCCTACTGAGACAGCAGTTTTACTTCTTGGATACAAATAACCTTTTTAAAATCTCAACCCCTCCTCTATTTGTCTTTAAATTTCTTTTCAAAGAGCATATCTGAAGCTTATTTTCTGTCATAGTTTCTACTCCACTGATCAGTACAGTTATATAGAAGTACTTTCTGATAGGAATATTTTCAAAAACAGTGATGGGACACAGTGAATCTAAGAATCAAAAAATCACAGAATACCCAGAAGGGTGATTTAAGGTTGGAAGGGCCTCAAAGCCCATCCAGTGCCATGGGCAAGGACACCTTCCACTGTCCCAGGCTGCTCCAAGCCCCAGTGTCCAACCTGGCCGGGGATCCAGGGGCAGCCACAGCAAATCTGGGCACCCTGTGCCAGGGCCTCCCCACCCTCCCTGCAGGGAACAATTCCTTCCCAATATCCCATCCATCCCTGCCCTCTGGCACTGGGAAGCCATTCCCTGTGTCCTGTCCCTCCAGCCCTTTTCAATTGTCTCCATCCTTCCTTTAGCTCCTTCAGGCCCTGCAAGGCCACAGTGAAGTCACCCCAAAACTTCTCCTGTCCAGGCTGAACAATTCCAATTCTCTCATCCTTTCCTTCTGTAATTCTGCTACATTTGCATTTTCATGTTTTAACCCCAGTAGGTTGATAAACACCGGGCTTGGTCAATTCTCAGTGGGATGAGAGGGAAGAGTAAACATATGAAAGCTCGTGGTTTGAGCTAAAAATAGTTTAATAGATATACAAAAATCTGTGTGTACAAGCAAAACAAGCAACCCATTCCCCACTTCCCATGGGCAGGGAGGTGTTCAGCCATGCCCAGGCCCCATCATGCTTGGGGAAACAAATACCACCAGTACAAATATCCCTGATTCCTCATTCCTGCCCCT
>VXBN01014228.1:117503-129959 GCA_013397395.1 Sinosuthora webbiana | reverse complement strand
AATGAGTGCAAATATATATATATATATATATATATATAATTTTTTTCCCCTTGGGGTTGCTTTAATTTTTCAGAGGTATGACATAAACATTGTGGAAAAACTATTAACAATGTTGAGAAGGAAAAGGAGATTTTAAGGAGGTGCAATGAAATACAAAGGAAAAAACAAACAAACAAACCCCGAACAAACAAACCAAAGAACCCACACATTGTGGAAAGTCTGTAAAATGCACTTTAATGGTCTGTTTTTTCACCCACTAAATTCAATGGCATTTCACCACTATCCTCAGTCCAGAAAGCTTTAACAGTGCAGACTTAGGGAATAGCTGGAATTATGGCCTATAAAGGTGCTGGGTTTGGGGGAATTCTCTGTTATCATACACCACTTCTTTGCCTTTAAAGAGACTGAGGCATATTGGAAATGTCCAAAGTAATATTACCCTTCAGTTGTTCCTTGATTTAAACACTGAGTAGGATATTATAGCAGCAAGGCATATGATGGAACAGTATAAAATTTGGCAGAAGTCGTAGCAATTGCTGTACAGATGGACAACCATAGAATGTGAGAAGCATAAGAATATCAAAAAGAATATTCCTGTGCTGTCTGCAGCTCAAAGAATTTCAAAAAATGTTGCAATCATCACAAGGTTGACATCTCACCTGTAAGCTCAGTTGTGTCAGTTCTCAAAATATGCGTGACTAATAGAAGACAGAAATTAAAACCAAAATTGCAGTAGTAAGTATGATTGGAATGGAGATGCTCCTTAGATTTCATGTTCTTTGTCTTAACAGTATTAATTGTATTGACAACAAATTCTTTAACTACCAAAAAAAAAAAAACAAAACCAGAAGAACAACAACAACAACAAAACCACACCTATCATTGTGCTGTTGAGACAGGATTTCTAATAAGAAAATGTATCTTGGGTGAATATCTCTGATGGTTTGAAGGTTACCTGTTCTAGAGAAAGCTGTCATCATAAATTAGATTTTTTCTGACAAGCACTGCATGCTTAGAGCACCTCATCCCTCAGAAATGTGTTTCCTACTAGACAATCTTTACACTGCTGTGAGCTGACTAATCCCAGTTGATGGATTGACAGGAAATTGCAACTCAAAGTTTAGTCAACTCTGCTTTTTATTCCAGGCAAATCATGGTGCTTGTATGATTAAAGTAAAGTCTTGGCTGCTCCTCTGAATTTCAGGCATCATATGTTTTTATAGTGAGATGATAATTTGTCATCTGGGAAAGAAAGCACTTACATAACCTTACACAGTGAGATTTAGGGACTCAAACCTAGCATGAATGAAATTATACAGAGCAGAGCATGCTAACTCATCAGTGATTCAGATATTATTTCTTGATCCAAAATCTCAGAGGTATGGGCCTTTAAAGAAATGTACAGAAACAAATATTAAAATGAAATTCATGTTCCCTAAAGAGTAAATATTGGTCTTGTCTGACATGCATATGACTAAATTGGGTACAGAGACAGATAACTGGACAGGCAGAAGAATTTTGACCAGGAAAAAAGGAGAAAGGAAAAAAATAGTGTTTGAGATTTTTTTTGTTTTCTTTAGTTTAGTTTGATTTCTCTGATGTTTTTCTTAAGAATAACAATGTTAGACACTATAGTATGCTTAACCCTAAATATGTGTTCACATTTATTTATTTTCTTGTAAAAGGCCATCAGAACAAAAATATTCAGGTGTTTGCAAATGTTTTTGAAACTTCCATTAAATATGGTTTTTCCATTGTAGAGCAGTCTTTGAAAGACAAATTATGCTCCATCTTTTAATTTCAGCTTATTTTTCTAACAGTAGATATGTAATTGCATTAAGTAAAATTTCACTGAAAATTATTTCACTAAGTGAGAGAAACATTAACTCTAAATTTCTGGAAGTAATCCCCAAACAATGAAGAGGTTTTCTGAAGAATGTCTTACTGATATTTAAAAGTCTCCATAAAAGAGAAAAAAAAAGAAAAAAAAAAAAGGTGCTGATTATTCTTGTCTTATTATAAGTCAAGAGCTGTTGCAAAAACTGGGATGTTCCTCCCCCAGTTCAGTTTTCTCTTCTCTAGATTGTAACACTCCAGACACTTCAGCCTCGCCTATGTGCTGGATAGTGAAATCTTTTAGCACTGCTGTTGCAGTGCTATGGATTATCTTCAATTTGTGTACATCTGTCTTATAAAGGAGTTTACAAAGGTAAAATTCCATCCCAGATTAGTCCAGAGTGGAGCAGAGATAAATACTCCTGTTATATGAAACCTTATCTTTCAATGCACCACCGTAACATTTACTTAGTTAAAATGTCACCCTCTTGACTTTTTAAACGTCATTCATCACCCACTTCGAACTTTGGAACCTTTTCTGCAGAACTGTTGTCTTCCCTGTTCTCATTTCTGTTTTTGATTTCCCCTTCCAACATGGAGCACTCAGCAATTGCCTGTGCAAGAGATTTACAGTGCTGACAAGAAAAAAAACGTGAAGGATTTGAAATACATGAAAACCCCTTCTTCATTTGAAAATTGGGCAAATCTCTAGATCAGCTTGTCAAATCAAAACATAGGAAGATCAACAGTGATTATCCATACTCCTTTCCCTCTACAGTCTCTGAGAAATCAAATGCAAAAAATATTCCTTTTGGTTTTTAAATACTCAGAGTAGGCTAGAAAGGTCATAGTTTCTTTCTCAAGCTACAGTTGTTAAAATTTCATGAATTGCGACAAAGATATGAGACCTCAGATGATCCCAATGGAGAACATAATGAGACAAATTAATATCTGGTGTGGCTTTATTGCCCTTAAGAGAATTATAGGAAGACTGACTTCGGATGACTGGTTACTAATTAGCTGGCAGCATTAATGACAAAGTTCTGATTTTAGAAAACCGCAGTGCTACCCTAACCCTGTAAGAAATGCCTTTAAATTTGTTCAGTTATCTGTTTATTTCTGACTCTTAGATTGTTTTTATGTGTTTCAAATTGCTCGTTTTGGGAAGCAGATGCTGAGTTTCTCCAGTACATCTGCAGAGCTATAACTTTTATTATTCAAAAAAATATAGCAATTTTTTTTCTTCATAATTCATATTGGTAATCTTTCCGCATCTCCTAATGCTGAATGAGAGAAACAGCATGTGATAAAATGATAGAAAACAATAAAGTGATTTCAACAACTCAGAGATAGGACCTTATGAGGGTCATGAAGGTCATGACCCCTCCCATTGAAAAAGTGTTGATAAAATAAGGTGGGTTTGGAGGTGTGCTTGCAACCAAAAGTGAGGTTGTTAGGAAACAGGGTCTTTATGTCAAAGCAGCTGCCTGAGCTCACCTTTCCTCACCAAGTGGGAAGTGTCAAAAATTATGTTACGATTGTCAGGATTTGCAAACAAGCATATTAAGAACACTTATTTTATTTTTCTGCAAATTTTGTCTTTTTTTTTGTGTGTAGTCTTCAGAGTAGGCTCTGGGTAAATGGTTGGCTGGTCAGCATTTCCAGGCATTAGAGCTTTCCCCACCATGTTTTAGATGGTTAATCTTAAAATCATTGAGTTATAGAATGGTTTGGGTTGGAAAGGACCTTAAAGCTCATCCAGTTCCATCCCCTGCCATGGGCAAAGGAAACCTTCCAATATTCCAAGCTGCTCCAAGCCCCATCTAACCTGGCCTTGAACACTTCCAGGGACCCAGGGGCGGTCACAGCTTCTCTGGGAATTCTTTCCCAGCCTCTTTTCTAGATTGGTTATTAGGAGGAAGAATTTTCTCATAATACCCAATCTAAAGTAGCTGTCAGTTTGAATATAAGAAGGAGTAATGTCTTTTCACTGATTTGCAGCTTTAATCCACGTTTTCCACCTGAAAATTAACTCTTGAATGCTGATAAATAATATTTTTTTACCATGCTTTTTTTCTGTTCTCCCAGCAGTGCAGAGGCAGAGTGAGTATCCTGTACCTTGTGCACATATCGATGACTGCAGCAGGAACACAAGTCTGAAAAGTCAAGCCTCATTACCTGCTCCCAGAGGCCCCAGTTGATCTTGATTTCATCTCCTGTGCTCACAGAATAGAACAATCAATACTCCAGAATAATATATGTGCAATTAACAGGTCTACTCAGGAGCAAAAATTAGCAAAAAATGATGAAGATATAGTTTCCACAGCCAGGATACAACCTCTGTCAGTACATTAGCTCATGATGGAATTATTGGTAGTAACTTTTTTATCGTAGCTTTGGGCTATGATAAGTCTGAGTTATTTTAACACAATACATCTCTGATAGAGCCAAGTGGAAGAATAAGTTTAAAATTGCATACATTTTGGAGTTTTTGTTTTTATTACTAACATTTCCTCAACTGTTTTCCTATGTCATCCTTCATCTCCTCTTTATTATTTTGCTTTTTCCTCATGCAATCTTTTACTGCAGGTTTTGTAGCGTGAAAGCATATCTAATTTAATAATGTCTATAGCTATGCTTTCATTCTTTTTCTCTTTTCAGGTGATTGCTTTCACCTAATCTGGCTAACATACCGCTCTTAAAGAACTTGATTTAACTCCTATCATAATCAGTAAAGATACCTATAATGTCAGTGTCTCCCTGATAGAACTCAACAAAAGTTTTTTTCTGCCTTAATAGCAATTCTTTTTTTTTTTTTCTTTCCTCTCTTTGTCATTAAATTGTCTATGTTTTTCAATTAAGCATAGAACTCTTTTAATTTTTTTTTTTTTTCCAATACCTACATCTTTATATTTCAATTACTGGTTATCATTTCATGCCATGATAACCACGAGTTTTTTTTAATATAATCTTATAGTACACTTATCCAGTCTAATTTAATTATATTTCAAAATTTCTTTTCCTACTTTTACACCAGAAAGCATTGCTAGGGTCTCTTATGAGAAGATACTAACATGTGTAGCAAGAAGTCTTAAGTCTAAGAAATGAAATTTTAATAAGCTAAGTCATCTGAAAAAAAGTTTCTTACCTCTCATTATAACGTTCAGGTCTTATGTAATAGAAAATTACTAGATTTTCAATATACTTAGATTCCCATAGTCCTTTAGAATACAGTCTGACAAATTCTTTTGAGGCTTTACAGAATCAGTCATGTTATTAAAAAATCAGAATAACAGTACTCAATACATTTCTTGCAAGTATATTATATAATAGAGAAAAATAACTTTGAATGCATATTTAATTCTCTTTCTCAACAAAACTTTATTCCTTTTCTTTCACAGTTCTCAAAATGAAAAACAGAACATTAAACTCAAGTACTGTTTAAACTGAGGAGTTGTGTGTGAGGGCAGCTAATGCAATTTAAATGTTGTGTAACTCAAAGATGCAAAATTTAGTTATAAAGGGAATATCTTGGTTTGAGACACATTTTTACATTCTCTTGTCAAGTGACTTTCTCACTATGTCATTCCTAAGCATTCTTGAATGCAGTGTTGCATCTCATACTGCCTTACTTTCAAACTTTGTGCAGCAACAGCACAGACAAAGTAAAATATATGTGTGAGTGAAAATTACATCTTGTTAAGCAGAAGTGACAGCAAGTTAATTGTAAGGGAGTATAGGCAGTCTTTTCAATTCAAGTGCTAATTATTTAACTATAATAACTTCATGGTATTATTTATTTCCCAGTATGTTTGTTGTTTTTTTTTTAACTTTAACCAAGATTTAAAATTCCTGGTTCGTTTCACAATGATAACTCCAGTGCTCACATCTGATCTGTAACCTTGCAGAATTATTTTCTCTTAAACAGATCTTGGTAAACACCTGAAATTGATATAATATGAACAAGCTACAGCTGCATCTTGATGAGCCATCACAGCACTGAGAAGACGATTGCAGAACTCAGGTAGTGCAGAGATGTAATTTCATGGAAATGTCCCTGGAAAACTGCTCCAGGATGGTCATAGATATCAAGGTTTCTCACTGGCTCCTCTCCTCTTGACCTCTGGTTACCCACTACTCTGTGTTAAACAGAAAGATAATGTTATTTTTACTCTTCACTTGTGCTGCGACTTGAAGGATTTCACTTCAGAAGTCAACAGTCCAAGATGGATCTGCCAGAAGGACTAATTATTTCTAATGAATTGGTTAGCCCATAGGTACTGGGTTCTCAATGAATTCATGGTTCATCACTCACTGGATTATTTTACCTAGAAGCCTGAAACTGTAGTTTCTGGGAAAAGTGCTACAATTTTTTACACTTGTCAGCGAACACACACAATGACTTCAGAGGCTGTTGCACAATATTACCCTCAACTAGAATTCCAGCCTTTCTTTTCAATGACACATCTACTCTGACATCCTGTTGGGTCTTCTGAATTTAGCATTATTACCTTATCTGTGTTTGCATAGACTTAAAACACAGAAACTTCATGTTCTCAGCTAGTCAGTGACTGACTGAATGATATATTTTCTCAGTAGTATTATCCATTCTAAGGAAGGTAATAAATCAAGAATGCAGCTATTTAATAAGTTTGACGATTCAAGAAAAATCTTTTTGCTAGAGAGAAGAAATCCAGTGTCCATTCTCTCCTTGATGCCTTTCTGAGCAAAGGAAAGAAATTTCTTTAAATATACAGAGTAAAGTCAGAATGTGGAATATCATTCTTGCTCTTCTCCTTTGCCTTTCATTTTTTAAAACAATTTTAATTATCTGCAAATAAAATAATAAATTAAAAATCTCTACTTCTCATGAGAAAATGATATAGCCTGCAAATAAAGACACGTTTTCTTCTTCATATCTTTCTGTGAGATTTTGAATAAGGGAAAAGTTATGATTAGACAGTGATAGTTTTTATAATAGTCTTTTTCCTTGAGATCACTAATTACACTTTAATTTATAATTGACTATTTCTCATGAAGCAGTGTGGTTTAGGATCTTGTTTTGGTCAGGATGTTAGAAATGGTCAAATGTGATGGTCAAATCATAGAACAAGCCAGGCATTGAAAAATTTCCTTGCACATGCAGACATCTCTCTGAGCATTGGTTTTTAATCAGTGCTATTTCTCTTTCTCAGAGTATGACTCTTTTTATTTGTGGACATTTATCAAAGCTAATTTCTGGCAGAACAAGTGCTGAGCAGGCAATATACATTTACAGTGCAGTGTTCTGAAAGGAGAATGTTGTCCTAAAGAAACGTGTCCATATACAGCATTTATTATATTTATATGAGAATTGCAAAAGTCACAATTTAATATTACATGGGACTTTATATTATATGGAGATATATACACATATGTTACAGTTCCACTGAATGTAATATCTGCATCCTAACTCCTTTGATGCAAAATGAATTCATAGTCTTCACTTGTTTTGGACATCTGCATAAGAAAACTTAAAATATATTTGAGACAACCTTGAAACAAAGCCATAGGCCAACATAAAGGCCATATTATTCTCTGTGGAAGTTATTCTTCCTCTAACTTAGGTATTTCATTGCTTGTACCAACTTCCATTTTTCTTATTTCTTTTACAAGATACTATTCCATTTCTTCAGAAACTTGCTAAATTTCAACACATTGAGCAGGGATTGCTCATGCTATACATGTACTTAATGATATCAACTTAACAAGTATTTTATAATGTAATTCTAATCAGTTCAGTTATATCTAAAAAACACAGACAGGATTATCTGACTGATCATTTCAAACCATTGTGTTTTGTTTGGTTTTGTAAACCTCCAAGTTTTGACACTGAACATTTTCCAACATGTTGGCTTTGTGTTGGGAAGCCATCTGTTATCTCTGTGAAAAATATGCTCTAATTTGGTCAGCTATAATCTTTCTCAGTTCTTGTATACTCTGGTCTTCTACAAGCTGTACTTGTGGTTTAGGGCAAATTTAGGAAGAAACCTCCTCATGGGGCCCCTTTAGAAAGCAAATTCAAGCGGCCCCTCCCCCAGGTGGTTCGGGAAAATATTTCCTTGGAGAAAAGTGGAAAAAGAACCTGTTTATTTAACAGGCAAAGCATTCACCAGCACAAAAATGAACAATATTAAACAACAGGCCCTTTTGCCGTCCTGAAGAGATGACAAACTCAGTAAGTGCCCCTCATGAGGTGCAGCTCAGCTCGCCCAGTGTGTTGTCAGTCCCCCCGGCCCTGCAATACTCCGTCCTGGCCCCAGGTGGGCTGCAGGCGTGAGCCCCAGTGCTCTTCTGGGCCCTCAGGCCACAGAAGGTTCCAGCAGCTCCAAGGAAAAGAAATAACCACAGTCCCGGGAACTCCTCTGCCTCAGCTAGCTAAAAACTAACTAAAAAGCAAAGGAGAGCCCTCTCTCCTGCTGTCCACTGCAGACAGCACAGTCCAGGAGCAGAATGCAGAGGAGTGAGAGCAGTTTCTGAAAACAAACTCTGCGCTTCTTCTTTCCCCTCCTTCACTCTTGGAGCCACTCTTAAAGGTGTAAAACTTAATATCCAGCATAAACAGAACAGACAACTGGGGTACAAGCATCACAAAGTCACCCCAGGACACAAGCACACATTTTAATCTGTTGCATTTTGATCATGATCAGTGTGGATCTAATAACCTGTGTGTATAATTAAGGACCAAATAGCTGTTCATCAAGACGAAGACCTAGGTTATGTTATCTTCAAATTTCCTGTATTCTATTTAATTCTAATTATTTTTAAGATACAATGCCTTTTTAAAACAAAAGAAATCTCTTGTTGCAATGAACTCTTTCTTGGACTTGATATCAAACAAAAGTAAACATCAGTTGCCTTGGAATAAAGTGGATATATCTATTTCTTGTAATGCACTTAGATTTTGTCACTGTTCCGAGTGACCTCACTTCACACAGTAGGTCACAGAGTCTGTAAGCAATGTGAAGACAGAAAACTAGCAAGTAAAATGAAAGCAGACCACAAATCAAAGCCTTGGGTGTTGCTGACTATCTTCTAGTATTTGTGCCCATCATTCTGCCTCTCATTCCACACAGTGTTACACATTTTAACTCTGTTCATAGCTCTGTTAGTGAAAAGAATCAATCCAAAATTTTGTCTGTGCTTTGGTGCTTTCAGATGTTTTCCTGTACTTTTCTCCCTCTTCAATGCACAATTATTTAATTTACAACCCCAAAACAGGCCAAATGTAAGTGCAACTATCAGAACTTCACTGTCACTGGGGAGGCTGGATTGACATTTTGGGAAGTGTTTATGTTACTTCTGAAGTTTAAGCCCCAAAGGCTAAAGCACAAACATTAGGGTTCCTATCCACAATAGGAGACAGATTTTTGCATGAAAATATTTATAATTCTAAAGTAGTCTCAAAGTTTTCCTAGAATGTCATCTAATTCTGGCACAATATGCCATTCCAGGGTGAAAATAAATGAGCCTAAGAGGAATATGTGCCACTTGGTAGGTCAGCATTTCCCATCATCATCATGTTCTTTTTCTAAAAGTACTAACTCAGAAATTTTTAACCTGTTTGTTTGTTTGTTGGTTTTTGGGTTTTGGTTGTTTGTCGCCTTGATTCTTTCACCTTCTGATGAATGTTTACATATTTCTAGTGGAGTCTTTCACAAATGTAACATAAACAAGTAGATTGTTTTCATTCCAGTCTGTGATGGACTGGTGAACTGACTACTGGGGTCAGAAAGGTGTTCCTCTCATCTACCAATCCTTGATCGAACTCCAAATCCTATTTAAATCCCAAATGATAATAAACTCTCTCTTTCTCTGCTCACCTCTGAACCTGAGTGTGGTTCTTTCGTGTCCCTACCAGTGACAGGTTTTTATGAAAGCTGCCACAGCAGCTTTCATAACTCTGGAAGATTTCACTTACAATATTATCAGTGATGTTTGGGGTGTATTTCCTGTAAACTGTTCATGCTACCTACCAAAGATATTTATTTCCCTCTTGCATTCATGATGATGAGAATTACAACTTATATTTCAGCCATCTCTGAAATGCGTTGTGATCAGTTACAGCTGACTGTCACCATCCTGAGCCTCCATTGTCACTGAAGATTACATGTTCAGCTGGTGTCTTCTTGTTTCTCATTACTCTTTTGTAACATCTGCTTTCATATTCTGTGTTTTAGAAACTGTCTGAGTCATTAAATCCGAACAAAAACCTTAGGTTGAGGTACAAGCTGAACATATCAAAAGATTTGCAATTGTTTTATTGAACATATACAAGACTCTTTGACCATGGGAATAATTGTGTTGAACTAAATATTTACTGAAAGACATCAACACTTCTTAATTTTTTTTTGTTTGCTGTGTTTTATAAAAGAGGCTGAAACATCACAGTTTTTTTTTTAAGAACTGTATGAATTAACATTAATGAAGTCTTCATGTGAATTTTTCTATTACATTATGAGAAGAAAAGGTCTTTGCAGAAAGATAATGTAAGTTCACAGCTGATTGGTGTTTCTTTTTAATCAAAGAGGCTTCAACTGAACTTTCTTTTAGTTTTAGTGCTTCTTTATGCTGTAGAATCAGATCTGTTCCCAATGTGTGGTGTGGGTTTTTTTTTGGTGAGGTTTTTTGATGGATTTTCATTTGTTTGCTTGCTTGTTTTGTTGTTGGGTTGGGAGTGTATTGTGGGTGTTTGGGGGGGGTGAGTTTGTTTGTTTTTCGGGTGTTTTTTTTTGTTTTTCTTATTGAGGGGGTTTTTGTTTTGGGGGTTTGGGGTTTTTCGTTTAGTTTGGTTTTTTGTTGTTTTTTTTATATGTGTGTCATACATATGCCTATAATTTATAATGGAAGTAGAGAAAACCCGTTTTTATTTTTTTCCCTGAACATAGAGTAAATTTATTTTGTGCTTTGCCTCAACATAGTTAAACCTTATTCTGAATCACCTAATGTAGAAAATTGTATTTGATCTATGACTTCTGGTTATCTCATATCAGAACCATTCCATCTATGAAAATTGTTGTAAGTTCTGTACTTCAATTTTCCTATGATCTCCAGTTTTTTCTCAGTAACAACCTATTTAAAACAGAACCTTTTAGTAAAACTTTCATAATCTGACAGATCAAAAGAGTTTTTAAAGCTGTACTTTCTGGAAGGTGGATTTTGTTCATGATTTTGTTCGTGTTCTAAACTGCATTAGTTCAAATGAAAGTGAAAATAATTAGGAAAAAATGTGATGGTGTAATATCAATAATAACTGAATGTTTTTGATTAGAGAGTTGGCCAAGTTTTATAGGTAAACCCAGGTAGTTCTGTCAATGAGGTTTTTTCCAGTTGCACACCAAATATATAGAGAAAGGATAATAGATAACAGCTCAGTTGGAAAGTGCTCTCACCTTTTGAAATTTGGCAGGGCTGTGTCCCCCTGTGCCGCATGATCCTTTTACCATTCCCAAGGTTTCTTGTTGGCCTTATTAGAGCTTGGCTGTTAAATACCCACAGAAGCCTCCAGTCTGCTCTGCTGTTGCTGCCGGCTGGTCTGGGGCCATGTCTCTGCCCCTGAGTGTCCCCTGCCAGGGCAGGGCTGTCCCCAGCCCTCCACTCACAATTTCCAAGGCCTGCACAAGGGCAAAGACTCAGTTTTTCCTGGATGATTCACTTCCATACTCTGCCAAACTTGCCTGTAAACTATCTTGTTTCACTATCCAAGGCCTGGGGGAAGCTGAAGTGTCTGGACTGTAACAATATTTTACTGTCTTACTTCATATTGAGGCATCCCAATTTGCAAACATGCACAAATCCCCAAATGCAAGAAATATGCTGTATTGGGTCCAGAGTTCATTATTTAACACCCAAATACTTTAGTTTCTGAAGCTTCCAGAAGATCTGTGAGAAGGTTTGGAGCTCTAATCAATTAAGAACCCTATTGTTATTGAATATCATTGATTTTTCATTTTGGAAGTATGGAAAATATAAGCTCTGGGGAGTAGGAATGTCTGCAGACTGTGAAGTGTACAGACATTTCTTTCATGACTAAGTTGGCTGTTATCTAGGAAAAAAAGAAACATTAAGGTTTGATTGCACAATTTGAGGTTTATCATGTAATTAGCTGAGAGACACCACTATTGGTGCTGATAAAAATCTTACAAGTATTTGCTGTAGCCTAAAAACTTCTGCAATTGGTATGGTCAGTTCAGCTTTGCACTTCGATCAGCTGAAGAGGATCATCCCAGAAAATGTCACCTTTGCCCAGAAATCTGTTTGGGGGTCTTTGCTTATTTGTTAAGTTTAGGTTTAGTTTCAGGTTTTTTGTGGGTTTGGGCTTTTTCTCTTTGTTCACTTGCTTGGTGTTTTGTTGTTGTTGTTGATTTTTGTTTGTGTGTTTTTGTGGGTTTTGTTGTTGTTTGGGGTTTGTTTTGGTTTGGTTTTCTTTGGTTTTTTGGTTTTTTGTTTTGTTTTGAATTTTTTTGTTTGGGTTTTTTTTGTGGTTATTTGGTTTTTTGTTTTTTTGGGGGTGGTGTATTTGTATTTGGGTTTTGGGGGGGGTTTCTTTGGGTTTTTCTGTTTCGTTTTTTTTATTTGTTT
>VXBN01014228.1:104462-117251 GCA_013397395.1 Sinosuthora webbiana | reverse complement strand
ATGTTACAATTTAAAAAATAATAAAAAAAAATTTGCAGTTCAGAAGCATACAAAGGCTGAGTAGATAGAGATTACAGAAATAAGCAGGTGCTAAAAACTTATAAATACCTTTAATTTAAAATGCAAAGTCAACACAGGAACAGATTTCTAAAAATGAGGTGAATACACTGAGGCAGAAAATTAATGGAATGTTTTTAACCCTGGAGTAGTGAATTCAAGAACCAAACTTAACAATATTTAAGATCTTTGGCACAGGTCTTCTATTTTGTATACTGCAATGTTAGTGTCACAAACAGATATTGGGGAATGAAATTATCTTTTTTCTGTTTATTGCTTTACTTCAAATCTGAATCTCTCTCAGATGAATTCTGGTTAAGAAGATGAAGTTGAGAGTTTTGAATGCACTGGTTAGACCTGTATTACTCAGCATGGGATAAAGAATGCTAAAATAAATCCTGCATATTTGTTGGAACGGAATCTGGAATACAAGAATATTTTTGGAGCTGAATGCTTTAATCATTAGTTTGTGAAGAACTTGCTCACAGTTTGGTTCCTATTTTAATTTCAATGGAACTTGTGAATTTTAGAAGAAAACAAACTAACATTAAAAAAAAAGGAAATAGAATTTCTGTCCAGTACAACATAATAATCACATTCTTAAGTTTCTTTTAAATGTAAGATAAAGTGGTGATTTCTACGTAGCAAAATTGAGATAAAATATTGTATTAGTGGACATTTGTGTACACTAGTATTTCACTCATAATGGAAAAGAGTCCTGAAGTAAAGGAGACTAAAAATCTTATCATTTACCTTCAACTCTGTGGTCATGTCTGACACTCCATAAACATGAAGTATTGTCTGAGTCACAGAACTTTTCTTCTTGTTTGTGAAGTTTATATGATAGAATATCTGATATGCCTGACCCTGGATGATCTAGTAAAAAAAAAAAAAAAAAAAAAGGAAAACCAAACCAAATTTTTTTACAGGGTCTTCCCACATAAATGCAAAAAGAGGAACTTTGATAGAAAATGAAAAATGAGAGTTAAAAATTGTTTAAACTCCGGTTATGTTCTTAAATTTTCCTATAGTGGAAGCATAAGTACTGTGACCTCTGGACTATGCTGAATAATACAGGGGTTTCTTTTGATGATGTAGCATTGCCTTCCTTTCACAGAGCATCCTTACCAGGACTGTGGCTTTGCTTGCCTTTCACATCTGTTACCTCCTGAAGCTCTGCAAGAGAGCACATGAAGGTGAAGTTGTTTTCAAGCTGCATAAAATATTGTCTCTCCAATGCGCAGTAATTTGCTTTTATTTTTATGTTGCCTTAAGTTGCAGACTTTGCTAGGTGAAGAAAAAAATCTAAAAATAGTCACAATTTTCAGTAAAACTGTAAAAAGAATGACATCAATGCAAGTAATTACTGAGCATGAAGTACATTGCTTATCTTACTCTGTCAGAAATCAGGTGCCGAGAAAATTTTCCCATTCCATACATTTGTTGTTCAAAAAAAGTATTCTGATCATAAAAACCACTGTGGGTCTCCAGTGACACTAAAGCTTAATGTTGCAAAATATGGTTCTTTGAAATGCACTGAGGCCGTTGTCTGGTTTTATTTGTCCCTTCCTTCACTTCCTTTTCCCAGCAGGAGCTGATTTTTCTTTAGCAAGATCAAGTTGGAATGCAAATGTTTATTTAAGTGCATTCTCCAACCCTGCAGTCAGAGGGGAACTGCTGCCTCTTGGTTCCTGTAGGTGCCTTTGTATCAGAAACTGCTTTTGCCAAGGGCTGCCTGTAATGAAGGAGCCAATGACCTGTAAATTATAACTAAAATGCTCAAGTTCATCTTGCAGGTGGATGCTTTTTATTATGGTCTACAGTATCCAAAGTTCAATTTTTAGTTAAAGCAAAGAGCTTTAAGGTTCTTTGTAGGTATATGCGTTTTTTTGGGGTTTTTCCTTCTTTTTTTAAGGTTTGATATTTAAGTGCATTAAACAAGTATTTCTGATTTAAAATTTCATTGAGAACTTATATGCAAGGAATTATGCATGTGCACTGGCTATTTGCTGTATCAAAACCAGCAACCATACAAAAGACAGAAGGAAAACCAAGCATAGAACTAAAGATACAGTTTGAACCAGTGAAACGATAGTACCCATCTTAAAATATTTAGTGACCTTTGCACAATTTATGTCCTGTTCATATTAAATCTCACTAATTTTGCAGGAGGCTCCTAATCTTTAGAAAGCAAATGCAAAGTCAGAAACAATTTGTGCTTTTGATCTCTTTCCCAATTTATTTGAGAATTCATGAGCATCAGTGGAGAGCGCCTGAGAAGGGCACCACCAGCTACAGGGAAGTCTGCACCTTTATTTTCCTCCCTCTTATGTAAAAACAATCAGGTACACATGCAGTAGGATAGCCAGAAGATTAAATGGTTTTAATAAACATTCCATAATAAAAAAGGGAGAAAGAAAGTATGGTGATAGGACCAGAAAAACTTACAGAACCAGAAGAAATTACTCTGGAAAGTCCAAGTCAATGTTCAAAAAATGACTGGAAATACAGTGCTGTGGTCTAGTTGACAAGGGGATGATAAGCATTGGGCTTGATGATTTCAGAGGACTTTTCCAACCTAAATGCTCCTGTGATTCTGTGAAACTACCTCTGAGATCAAACAGAATTAATGTTTCAGAGATATTCTGGATGTGGCTAAAAAACACAGCAGGAGAATTCTAAAGCACTATAATTTTTTTTTAACCTTTTCTGTCTTTTTCAATTTTTTAAAAAGTTATTTCAGCAGAAAATACTTGAATAACGTTACATCCAAATGGTGAGATAAAGATGGATGGGAGAAGCCACAGGAAAACCATTGAAAATGTTTTAAAGATACTTTTTATAACATCCAGTAAAGATGCCAAATAATGGTGAGAAAAATGTAAGTCTAATTTATCATTGTCCATTAGGCAAAATGTTTGTACTCTTCATCAAGTATGTTTTAGAATTTTCACAGAATAACAATGTTTTTTCTCTCAATTATTCCTTAAAAAATGAAAGGCAAGTACAGGAAAAACAAAAGTTGGCAGTTTGAGAATTTCCTGGAAATAGGAAAAGATAATCGGACTTTCAAAGTTAAAGGCAGAAGATATTAATGCTTTGCCTAAATCTCACTATAATAGGTCCAGTGCTATTTGCTTAGGTAATTTAAAAAAAAGTTTTAAGTTTTATTCCTACATGCATTTAAGAACATATACTTGGTCTGATCAAAAAAAATTGTCAGTCATTCAGATTCTGATTGATAGTAAAGTTTCTTTTGCATGAAAAGTGTCTTCTGTCAAGGCCAAAAAGAAATTTTTTCCTGAAATATTTATATATCCTTTAAAGAGTACTTATTTATTCTAATGAAGGAATTCGGGGGCAAAGTATGTTTTTTATATTAGTAGATTGTTTCATTGTTCTGGTTTGTGCATGTTTAAAAAACAAAAGCAACAATTCAGAAATCATAGGAGAAATTTGAAGTGTTCCTCAACACAGAAAAACCTCTATAAAACTAGTCCTATATGTTTGTACATTTGTGCCAAAATACATCATGAAAACCACCCTGCTTGCATTTGAAAGGTTGACTAACTGAGCATTCTGTTACACTGCAGAGAAATCTCAGCCTATGAAGTGAGGCAAACAGCTTAATATGTGGAATTTATATAAATCTAAGGGAAAAATTCCCTTAAAAAAACAAAAACAAAAACAAAAACAAAAACAAAAACAAAAACAAAAACAAAAACAAAAACAAAAACAAAAACAAAAACAAAAACAAAACCAAAACCAAAACCAAAACCAAAACCAAAACCAAAACCAAAACAAAAACCAAAACCAAAACAAAAACAAAAACAAACAAACAAACAAAAAACCAAAAAACCAAAAAACAACCCACCAGGAAATTTGTATTTCATGAATCTGAGCCATAGGAATCCCTAATTTCTGTGATTTTATAATTCTGTCTGTTATACTGCACTCACACAGATTCCCTGCAGTCAGAGTGGAACAAAAACAGTAAGTGGCCTTTAACACGTTCAGCAAGGAGATGTGGACCCGTAGCCATTCCCCAAAGATGAAGATTCTGGAAAAAAATTAGGATGCATTTTCTTTGCTGCATGTTCTGCTTCAAGAGACTCTCTCAGCCCTTTGTGAGTGAATGTGCTGTGACATCAGACATATGCAGAAACTGCACAGTAGAGGATCCAGCAGCACGCCCTTTCCTCTTCATCCAAGCTGAATTTTGTCATGGTTTTGTTTCTTCATTCTTGGTTTTCTCATACTCCATTGTAGCCTAGCAAAAATTGCATTCTCTCCCATGTCAGTATTTAACTTGACATATTGAATTTTTTTTTCTTTTTCTTTTTCTTTTTTTTTTTAACTGCATTTCATGTGGTGGAATATATATTTTAAATGTGCAAACCAAGTAATGCAGTTTTCATCTCTGTCTACTTTTTGAACTTCTGAGGTAAAGAACAGACAAATTTGCCTGGGCTGGTACCAAATTTATGTTATCTGAGGTTTAGGGGAAAAGCTTTTGACAACCCCTTAGTTCTTCTCCATTATTGAACGCTTTCAGTTTAGAATGCTAAATTTCAAAAAAAACCCCACCTGGAAATACAAAAATGCCTTCAAGTGGCTAGGAGGCAGCTTACTATTATTTAAATTGTTTCATTTTAGCACTTTGTGGATGACACACAATAACATTCTGGTAACCCTACATGGGTAACAAACCTCATGTCAGTTCTGAGATTCCATTGTGCAATTTCAACAGCAGTCAACAACTGGATGTGGTCAAACAGCAGCTAGGAAACAGAGATGGAGAAATTAAGAGATTGACTCTACTAGAATACACTTCAGTATGACCCAATTAATCCCAAATTGGCCCAGGATTTAAGTGGAGAAAGCTTGTACCACAAACAGGTTATATCCAGTGATTTTTTTTTTTTTCAGATCAATTCATATATAATTTAAAAAAAAATAATGATGTTACAGTTCATGCNATTCATTTCATGCTGCATCAGGTATGAAATGCCACTTTATAAGACAGGAGTTTTCCAAAGCTAGATGATAACAGACTAAAGTGATATTCTTCTCCTAGACACAGTGGTGCAGATCTAATATTTGTGAACTTTATTAAAAAATATATATAATATTTACTGTGCAGTAGTAGCAACAATATAAATACTGGGGAGATCAAAATGGAGGTTACATTATCTTGAATGAACAAAAAAACCCCACTCAGATGGAAAAAGTTAATAAAATGAAGGATGGAATCTGGTACCAATGCTATAAAAGAAAAAAAAAAAACCAAAACCAAACAAGGTCAGTTTTCTTCAGTATTTTAATGAAGAATGAATCACCATTGCCTAAGTTGCGGGAGATCTCATGACATGAGATTTCTTTTTTATTGAGAGTTAAAAATGGAGCTTATACTGAACCAGCATTTAATCCAAATAACACTTTACAAAATGTTTCAGTTAACTCTGCTGAAGATATCCAGTTAAGTACAGACAGTTCTCTGCACTTAACAAATCCATGTATTTCTGACAGGGGGTTTGTTTGCTTGTTTCTTTGTTTTCTTCTTCTTTCCTTTCTTCATAAAGAAAGTGCTCTAAGGGTATAGCAAAGATACAGACTTTTCCCTCCAACAAGGGAAATCTTCCTGTGTTAAAGCTAAGACTGAAAGGCTTGTGACAATTTATTTTCATTGTTTTTCTTCGAAAAATGAAGAATATAGGTAATGCCATAAAATTTTCTCCAGCTCATGTGACCAAGAACTTGTAAAAGACTGTGATTATTTATTTCTACCTTTAATTTAAGAAGAAGGCTCTGGTTTCCTCAGTTTCCTAAAAAAATTTCTGAGGTGTAGGAAAAAACTACTTCCTTTTATGGATATAGCACCCTTAATTTTCTTTCTAAAGATTTGCCTTTATATTTCAGAGGAAAAACTTAAGAAATCAATAAAACTAAATCTTTAGAAAGCTACCTGTTCAAGAAATGCTTGTTTTACAGCAATATAATATGGACCAGTTACAGCTATAGTATGTAAGCTGTTACTCATAATTAATAATGAACTTACAAAAATAATGGTGTAGCTGTAGCAGAATCATTTGAGTTATTTATTGGAATAAAATCTTCAGCTAGTAATGTAGGCCAAGGTTAAGTTATAATAACTCTATCAATATGGTAGCAGAGTAAGAGAGTAATGCTCATAAAGATTTGATGTAAATTTAGATGTATATTTAGGGCAGTCTATAAGAATTATATGCCTGACAATTTAATCAGATACAGTCCAGATGGTCATTAAAAAGGAACAGGTAAAGAATCTGTATTAATTTATATGAAAGTTTAAAAATAATTAACAGAGTGCCCACTCTTTGCCAGGAAATTATCAAACAGTTCATAAAACAAAGGATAAAGCCAACTCTGAAACAAAAATGACCCAAAACGTTTGTTAAACTTCTGTAGTTCATTATGTGATGGGATGCAACACCATGCAACAACCTTCACTACACATTTTTTGAGGTGGAAAAGTTAGTTTGTCTTCTTTATTTTCCTAATTATTGAAAAAACCACCAAAAGAATAAAACAAAAAAACATGCATTGAATGAAATTATTCCATAATTGTTTCTTTCTCCTGTCTGCAGAAATTATCTTCTTAGCTAATGGACTGTTGTCTTTTAGGTGATGGCTTATAATGTCCTGACAGCTGTACAGAGAAATTATCCAAAGACAAAGTCAACCACATTTCAATAGGTACCAAATGACCTATGATTTACCCAAATCACTCAAGTCACTTTTAATCTTTAATTTAATAAGTTTAACAACTGAAACAAACACTATTCCTTGGAAAGAAAAAATACCCATTTTATCAAGAACGAGGTGTTTTTCTTTTTTTCTTTTTGGTTGGTTGGCTTTGGGTTTTGGATTTAGGAGTTTTTGTTTGTTTTATGGAGGTTATTGTTTCTGATCCTCCTAGAAATAAGCACCAAAGTATTTTAAAACACCAGAACACAAAGGTTCATTAAGTTATGAAAAGCCACTACCATTAGAGTCATTATTTCAATGTTTCTGTCAGTGTGTGATTAGAGAAATGGAAACCTTTGTCTGAACCAAAAACACACACAGTTATTTTTAAAATAATAAAAATTTATTTATTCACATATTTATCTGCTGGTCTCAGTCTCTCAAATTGTAAGGCAAGTGAACATTTTACTGAAGAACAGCCTTCTTCTGTCAAAAAGATTCAGGACACCAACTTGAAAAAAACAAATTTTCACAGATTTTCTTGGCCTTTATGTCATCACCCTTTACTGATTATGGGGAATATTTGAACATCATACAGTAAATTACCTAGAGTTTTGACATAGGCCAAAATCACATTTGCCAGAGTTTGTTTTTCTGACATGTTTGTTCTCAGTGGCCTGGAAGCTTACACCACCACTAGGCGGTGGTCTTGAAATGTAAATTTAGTTGAATTTTCCTCCTTGATTCCTTTCTTTTCCTGAGAAATTAATTGAAGTAAAATGTGAGCTCTGTAAGTGAACAAACAGGTACAGTCTGTTCTCGGAGATTATTTGTTTTTTCCCAAGTCCAGAAGAAAAAAATGATCCACCTTGCACACATTTTCTGGTTCAAACTCAGGCATAGATTACCATATTTCAACTCCTCATTGTACATTGATGCTTTCCTGAGGTAAGGGACCTGTGATTGTCATGACAGAGCAGATTTTGTTCTGTAGTACAGAATATTTTACAGTCTCTCTTCTGGTTTCTCCGCAGACTTCATCTAATTCCACTCATTCTGAGGTGATGCTTTCGCCTTGATTTCAGCTTATTTTGCTTTCTTTGCAAGAAGAGAGCTGAAAGAGAAGAGGCTTATAATGCCTTTTTTAGAGAATATCCCCATCTGAATCACTCTGCTTAACTGCCAATAAAAAATAAANTTTTTAAATTATTTTTTTTTATCATATCCTGTTGCAAAGATATGTTAAAAACAAGCACGGGGTTGCGTCTTCTTTCAAGCAAGGGAAAATAACTTTGAAGAGTCCACCTGAAGTTACAAGAGGGAACCAGATAGACAATTCTGAAATCAATTGATTCAATTTGTTATAGACATGACTCTACCAGCACAGGGGGAAAGAGGGAACACTATTTTTAAACTGGACTTTTGATTTTTGACACAATTAATAAACAACCTAAGGAATTTTTTAGGGCAAATGCCAATCAAAACAAATGTTTGGTGAAAGGATTTTGGCAAATTAATTTAAGATTTGCAATGAAGTTTTTTGTGATGATATAATTATGTGTGAAAGACAAATGACTTAGAAATGTCAACATTTTAAAAGCATTTTTTTCATAAAAATATTTGTGAAAAACATAAGACCATGATGCACTTCTTAGTACAAAAATACCACATGAAAAGAAGTTGAAGATATATGACATAGATTGGAAATAAATTTTATATTTTATGCATTTTAACAGAAAAATCTACCATTTTAACAGAGGACCTAAACTATAGAATATTCTGGGTTGTTGAGTATCTTTTAACACATATTGAATTTATCTTTTTTCTCTAAAGCTAATACTTTATTTCAGTTTGGGAAAATACAAAAGCCTGGTTTTATACAAGAGTTAATTTTGATGTCTTGTAGTTGCACGATCTGTGAACCACAATAAAATGTTTCAGTTGAAGAGCTTCTCAGTTACTGAAAGTGTATTTAGTTTTTGTTGCACTTTTAAGTTTACTTCAATGTCAGGTTTCAGATCAATAACTTCTTAGGGATTTAGGACATACAGAGAAGAAATTGTGTATGCTTAGGTGAAGTTCATTTCATACATCAGAACCATGGTAAAGCCCTTTACCAGAAAGGGTAAAAAAAAAGAGAAAATAATTGATTTCTTGTTACAATTAGAGTAAGCTTCTGTAGTCCCGATATTGAAAGTTCCCCCACAGCATCTTGTAAAAAGAGCCTTCATCACAGCTTCCATTATTATGCCTTGGAGGAATAAATATTCAATAAACTCACACAGATTATTAACACGGACTTCAGCAAAACAATTTGCTAAGACAACCAGGTAAATCAACCAAATGTCATGCAAAAGTAGCTAGGCAAACCCAGTGCCCTGTTATAGAGAGAGAATTTTTACTTAGCTCCCCAAATAATCTTCTATTTCAGAGGTTTAATACAATGGTGAAAAAGAAAAAAAAGTAAACTGTTTATTTTTTTAGTGTTGCCAAGCTATACTTCTAAGAGAAAGACTTAAAAGTACACTTTGGTTCTAGAATACTTTCACCAAAATAAAAATCAAATATGTTAACTACAGTGCTCATAACTTGTCATATTGCTGAAAAAAAAAATAAACATGTAAAGCCAGATGAAACGACACTGTATTTACTATTAATTCTGAAAAAAATAGTTGTAAATCTGAGAATATTTTAATATTTTAAACTAGGTTAACATGATGAAAATGAGCTTTAAAACACAGATAAGTCCTCAGTCTCAGGTATGTAATTCTTCAAAGCACACTCTGTGGTAGAGAATTGTATTTATTATGATCAAGACACAATAAGAAATTATTCTTATTTATTATTCTATTTGGGTTTTTTTGTCCCCCATTTCTCCACATTTTATGTGTTGCCAAAGCTAGAATTAAGAGTTCTGAAGCCAAATCAGATTTCTCTGTTTCTGATCCAAGTTTCATCTTCTTTATTAAATAAAAACAAATAATTTCCTCAGTAAAATAATTTTCAGTTTCAAGTAAAGAAACAAAGACTGTCTTGTCTTTTTAGAAGAAATGCAATAGACTGTAAAACCTTTAAATAAATTATTTTCCAGGATAATAGATTTAATTTTACATGGCAAGCAATTGTGGATCTTGTGAAGAGAAAGGGAAATAACACGGTAATAAAACATTTCTGGAGTAGAATGCAACACTGTGTGAAGAAATTAATAGATTTCATTTTGTTAGCATAAGATTAAACTGCTAATATTGTAAGATGTCACTATGTGTAGTAAAAAGGCTGGTTTTTTTTTTTTTNTTTTTTTTTTTTTTAATTCAGAGTAACACAGATTAGAATTTACAGCCATTTTTTCACTAAATGTATAATCAGTTTACAGTACTTCGCACTACGGTAATCACTGAAATGATTATTGTCCCTGGAAGTGAGAACATAATAGAGTATGTTCTGAACAGTCAGGACTTCTTAAAACTGATTGGAGCAATTTCTGGATTTATTTTCAAGAGCTGGAGAGCACCAGTCCCAGCCTGTGTCACCATCAGATCATGTGTGGTGCAGGCTTTCCCACCATAGCATCCTCGCCTATTTGATGTCCAAATACCTAAAATAATTGTCAAATGGACAGACAGAAATATATAGGTTTTAAAAATTCAGTCCTTCAGAATAAAACTTGCAAAAAGCAAAAAGAAAAGGTTTTGATGCATGTACTATTTAGTGTGAAACTATCAAACAATTATCAAAATATGTATAAGTACATTTTTTTCTACAATTTTTCTCTTCAAAATAATGACTTACTTTAATTTTCCTGGGTTTTTTTTTTCATGAAATGATAAATTTTTCAGATATTTGGTTTAGAGGGTGCTTTCACTTTATGTTTCAAAAACTAAAATGTAAAAAATTTAAAACTTTAAAAATGGAAGTTTCAAATTGAATAAGTACTTATTTTTTAAAAGAGGTGAAACTAAATGAATGAGACTGATTTTGGATCCTGTGTGTCTACATAACAGTTTTAAAGATGCATTCAGCTATGATGACACTATATTTTAACAGGATTATTTCACAAAGTGGTTAGTTACTTTTCTTACATTGACAGGAGTTCATTCTTATTCATTCATTAACAAGATTGAACATGTTCTTAATTTACATTTTCCATTCCCTTTTTGCCACTGAAAACTAAATATTTTCTTAAATCTAACTGCAGTTTTATTCATGATCTATGTGTTACCCAGTTTTGATGATGATGATGATGATGATGAAAAGGAGAAGGAGAATGAGAAGATGATGGTGAAAATATTTTATTTTAATATAGCTTTTATAAAGTATTGGAAGATTTCCTTCCAGTACCTTTTAGGATTTTTTCCTGTACTGAGTATTTAGCACATTTACTGCTGACTTCATGTATTTCATGCACATGGAAACTGAACCTGATGTTGTGGGTTCAGGCACCTGCTTTCTTGCACAGATCAGGTTTCTAAAATTTCACATTTTATGTAAATAATATTCTATTTGATGTCATCCACCCCTTGACAGTTCACATCAAGAGCTTTGAGAATGATTAATTCTTGCTCAGGGTTAGAAAACATGAGAATTCTTCTCACATCTCTGCACACAGCTTGGCAACCCTGGTCATAGTTCAGATTTATCTCAGAACCAGCTCCACAAAACACAGAATATCAAATACAGAGGCAAGTTTACAGCTTGTCTGTCATGATGTTTCATTCATGTAGTACAATGAAATGGAAGATTTAATCACGGTAAGAGTGTAGACCTTAAATCCTCTTATAAATCCTAAAGGTCTTGACCTACACATGTTTAAAGACCTGCAGTCTTCATTCAAAGTCCTCTACACTCCTAGAATGAGAAACAAGCAGAGAAGTCCTGCAAAGATCCCAGCTGATTCAGAAAGAGAAAAAGAGCGTGAAGAATAACACATATTAAATTCTGATTGACTCTGATAGAGGTAAGCCTAATCCATTTTTTCTTAGAGGTAAGAAAGAGGCTTAATGAGTCTCTCAGATAGAAACTCTGCCAGAACAAGTAGGAAGATCTCCTTTTATGTCTGCAACAAGCATGAGAAGGAGGAAAATTAAGGCACAATTTGCCACTAACTGCAGCCATTTGACTGCAGTGTCAGTCTCTCTATTTAATGAAACCTGCTCACTTTAATTGTTCTTCCTATAGAGTTTTGCAGCTTCATGGAAAAGTACAGGCACATCTGACACCAAAACTGGCCTTTTGCAGCACTTCTGAGAGAACGTGTGACTGTTCAGATCTTGAAGAGCTGCAATTTCTCTAAATAAGAATAAATAGCAATAATAATGATAAGTAGAATATTATGCTATTTTCTGTGCTTTAAATTACAACATATATCTGTCCCATCATTCTTTTAATATTAGGACAACACACTTGAACAAATAGTAACCCTTTTCTGAAGCTATTGGTGTGAAAGCATCAAAGTGGAGATTAAACAAGAACTGTGTTGTATTCCAAATACACTTTGTCCTGTAATGAACCCAGCCCCCCCCTGCCAGCTCTTCCATTTCACTTTTTTGTGAGAGCAAATCCATGGCATATGCCTTGGTACTGAATTGAAATTCCTGTCTCAGGGATAGGATTTTTAAGACCAAAGTCCTGAAAGAGCACCTGAAAGAAAGAAAAATCTGTAGGACCGAGTGTCTTTGAAGACCCACATGTTTTCATGCCGTTGGTGTGCTTGTGTGAACAAATCTGTCAGTGCACAAAAATGTCATTTTCTGCCTTGTCTTCATATTTATTGAGTCTTAATATGAAGTACTTCAAGTTATATGGACTGTAAGAATAACTTAATAAACAGAAAGAAAAAAGCATCTTTTCTTGGAAAAGAATGTATAGTATGTAATTCTAAAAGTCTTGTCTAGCAAAACTTAAAATAAAAGCAATCTGTTAGAGAGCTCATGAAAAAATTAGGACAAATATATACCTTCAGTCTTTTTGTCCTTTCTGCAAAACCAGAAGGGCACATTCTCATATATA
>VXBN01014228.1:93169-103702 GCA_013397395.1 Sinosuthora webbiana | reverse complement strand
AGAGGAGAGGAGAGGAGAGGAGAGGAGAGGAGATGGGCTGCAAATACCTTAGATATGAAGAAAGCTGAGCTCATGCACTGCTGGAAGTGAGAGAAAAGAAGAATTTATAATTGCACACCCCAAGAGTAAAACTTCAACAGCTCTTTCTAACTGCTTAGACATGAAAATCAATCACCAACAGTAGCTCTGTCCTTAGGAAAGCTGGGTTCATTGTACCCAGATCTTAGAGAACATTAATTCTCTCTTAGTGGGACTTATTGGCACTACCTGTACAAATAAAGGATTTTTCTATGTCCAGAATGGACAAGTTCCACAGGTTTCATTCATGAAATTAAAATTTCTTTCCTCCCAAAATGCACCTGAGCCCACAGCATTTAATGGGACTCTCCTGTGCCCAGGAAATTCTTGGGAGAGTGATGGCTGTGACAGATCAAAACTGGCTCCATCTCAATGACTCAAAAAACACAAGTGCATGGCAGCAGCTGAGCTGTGTCTTTGTCCTTTTCTGTGTACTGATGTGTAGATTATACTATTGGATCATCCTAAATTTAGTTATCTAAACAAAAATCTCACCTGCATAAACTCTGTCTCTGTGTTATTAATTACTTGATGTAAACTTATTGGCTCTGCATCTGCAGTGTTACAGAAAGTGTAAGTGAACCTAACCCTGCTGACTTACACTTTTCAGCTTCTTCAAATAAAAGTCAGTGGCATCTTCCATCCCTGTTGTTTTCTGAGCACAGACAAAGCTGTTCTGCTGCTCTCTCTTTAGCTTTCTGGAAATTCTCAAAGTTTGCAGCCAGCTTCTTTCTTCCCAAACTTCTTTCCCCCCATGAATTATAGAATTTCTCTCATTTTCTTGTTTCAAATGAGATCTGCCTGACCATATCTAATTAAATGCAACTTCACCTTTTCTCCTCCTTTCCCCCTTTAGACATTCCTAGTCTTAAACTGACCACAAGGATGTGATCAGTGGCATAATTTTCCCTGGTGAGTGGGTAGGTTGGGATGAACATTTTAATTTCTTCAGCTCAGTTTGGAAAAGTTGTTTGTTTGTTTAATTAACAGCCAGCAAGAAGCTGAACTCAGGTGTTTTCATCAGGCTTTAGGTACCACATTGCTCTGCAGCATTTCCAAGTCTGAGCTGAGTTTTCCAGGTTAAAGGGCTTGCAGGTCTCTCCAGGAAAGTCCCTAAAAAGGGTCTTTAAGCTCACTTTTAAATTTATTTCTTACTAAATAATGTGGCATCCAGCAGGTTCATAATTGCACACTCATGAACTCTGCACTGATGAATTCCCTGGACTGCAGCAATTACTGTTCTGCCAATGGGAGACCTGACATTTCTGGAGGAGAACTCATGTGCACTGTTCTCTATCCAAGTCTGATCTTGAGTTTCCACGTTTCGAAGCACAATCTGGAAGCCTCTCCTGCTGAAAGCAGAGGGACTACTCTGCTACTAAAAAACCTGTAAAAAAAAAAAAAAGATAAAAAAGAGGTGTGATTAAATAAAAATACAAATTAAAATTTTAAAAAAGCTGTGATTTCAGTAAAATAAAATTTAAAATATATTGTCAATTGCTTGCATATATTTATGGAAAGAAATTCTTTCACTAAAAACAACAGGATGAGTAAGAAGCAAGTGTTTGTGTGTTTATTTGTTTGCATCCCTCAGAACCTGTTAAACAGGCTCCCCAGTTCCTGCCAGAATTTCTGCCACATACAGACTATTTCGAAGAGTAGATATATTTTAAAATAGGCCATGGTATACATGAAACTTATGTATAGTCAAAGCTGATATGATGGGATTATATATATGATTACTTGTGCAGTGGAATCTTTCTGCTGTGCCATGCACAGATGATAAAGTAAGAGGGATTCAGATTACTCAATTTTTCTTTTAAACAGCACCTTTCCTAAACCACAAATACATGGTTTAGTAGTAATTGATTTTCTCTGGCAGGGTGCATGGATTACATCCCAGCAATGGAAAAGTAGTGTTAAACTGTCAGTTATCTTAAAGATCAGTTTTCATTGTCACAGTGGTTTTGGGCTTATTGCTAAGATTATTTTTGTCAATAAATATGTAATTTTGCTTTGATCTATATTCATTAACCTTCTTTTCCTTCATCTTTATTTGACTTCCCATACACTAGCAATCTGACTAGCAGCTCTGTTTATTTTTATTTTTACCACACTTTATATAATGTTTTAGTGGACGCTTTTTTATATAGCAGATGCTTTTCTTGCTATGTGTGTTGATTAATCATATTTCATACTATTAGCTCCCCCACAGCATTTCACACTTTTTGCTCAATAGAGAAAGTATATCATAAACTGCATTATCAGGGCTCGAATAAACATGTCTATCTTTTACTAGCTGTATTATTAACACTCTAGTCTCCATTTCTGCACTTACAGCTGCCATTATGAATATGTTTGCTGTTTTAATAGTGGCACTTTCCTTGTTGATTGGATAGGAGTTTATTTCAATATGTTCAGATTACCCCAGAAGTTTGTAATTTTGCAGTCTTTATCTAATTACTTCAGATTGTTAATACAGCAAGCAATTTCTAAACTTACCATTTCAGTGATCCCTAAATATTGGCATTTAGTGTGAGACCTTTATGGTTTAATATCTTTGTCCTTTATTAATTTTCCTTTTATTTCATTTTTAATGTTATCAGTAGTTTATTTTGTACTTTAGTTTTACTGGCTTTTCTTTCAAAATGCCTGGGTGTGCCAAAGAGTCATCAAATGCCCAAGGAAACATCTGATAGTTAACATTGTCTTAATTTTTATTTTGTGTAGTAAATAAGTGGATTTTTTTTTTAATTCTTGATAAAAATTGTAATGACCTTGAGATAGTCAGTGCAAAATACACTGTGGGATTTGTATTTCTGCTATTGCTTATCCTTATCTGCTCTGTTTCATCAGAAAGTTTAGATGATTTCTGGTTCTATGAAGCAATATTTAACATTTGTTTATGATTTATCCATGGGTGATTCACTTTCAAATCTGCAGTCTCACTTACTGCACTTTCCAAGTTCTGATCCCCCCAGCAATTGAAATATTTTCAAGACTTTTGGTAAAACTGGGCTTGGAAACTCACCATGGACTTCTCTTGGTTGTTCATGCAGTTCTAAAGCATGGGAAGTCTCATTTCTGCATTCAAAAGGGGAGGAGAGGCACCTATTTCTTTTTGTTTCATACTTTTGTAAAAGAGCATCAGTTCACACTTATTGTACTGGAATAACAATATGTCATTTTTTATTGGGGTGCATGTTGATTGTTGAGATCTTCCTCCCTCCTTTGATGTGATAAAATGAACCAAAATCCAATGGCTGTCAAGGAAGAACAGCCTTTGGGATGCAGGGGTCTCAGATTCAGGGCTCTAAGTGTATGTTTTAATTGCTAAATTTGCTATACATATCTTCCCTCAGATATTCCACTTAGAAAAAACCATCTTCATACCTCCAGCACTCCAAATGCAAACAACATTTCCACTGTTGTTTAAATGTCTAAAGGTCTTTTTTGCGTTTAGGAAGTTGCTGGAGCCAGGCCAGAGGAGGCTCCAGGATGAGCAGAGGGATGGAGCAGCTCTGCTGGGAGGAAAGGCTGGGAGAGCTGGGATGGTTCAGCCTGGACAGGAAAAGCTTTGGGGTGACCTCACTGTGGCCTTGCAGGGCCTGAAGGAGCTGCAGGAAGGATGGAGAGAGACAATTGACAAGGGCTGGAGGGACAGGACACAGGGAATGGCTTCCCAGTGCCAGAGGGCAGGGATGGATGGGATATTGGGAAGGAATTGTTCCCTGGGAGGGTGGGGAGGCACTGGCACAGGGTGCCCAGATTTGCTGTGGCTGCCTCTGGATCCCTGGCAGTGTCCAAGGCCAGGTTGGACTCTGGGACTTGGAGCAGCTTGGGACAGTGGAAGGTGTCCCTGCCCATGGCAGTGGGGACACTGGATGATCTTTAAGGTCCCTTCTGACACAAACCACTCCATGATTTTATTATTCTATATCTGAATGTTTGTCTTCAGGACTCATTTCCTAGATATTGTACTATGAACACTTTTGACTTCTGCACCCTTCTCAAAGGAGATTACATTTAAAGTCCTGTTTCATGTTTGAAATTTATATCTCTGATCCACCACATTCTTGGAGTTTTTTTCCACCGACATGAGGGGCTTTAAACACCACATTAAGCTTTCTGGGCTTAGTCATTCTCTCTCATCTGAAAGCTTCTTTTTTAGATATTGGTACTATTTTGTTATTCCAGTTACCAGCATGTGTTTGGGAAAATGTGATAGACACAATGGCAAAAGAATCAAGCAAATAGAATTTCCTGCAAAATAGGAGTCTCACACCTCACTGGTGAGGTGATATTCATGGCCTGGGGACAGCTTTGTTTCCTATCTGCTGTCCCCACCTGTTTGGTTGGTTGGTTGCTCATGTTCCTGTAGCAACTACAACAGTTCTTGGCTCACCAGAGCCATTCTTGTACTCTCAGGCTGTTCCCCTGGAGCCAGATTGAATTTCTTCAGCAGGACAGTTCTGCTTCAAATCTCCTAATACTGTTAAAGAATAGAGTACATAAGGCTCTCTATTTTTTCTCTAGAAAATATAATTTTACTGCAGGGGAAAAAAGTTGGTAAACATCATAGAAAGTACATTTTAAAGCTTCTGATTTTTTTTCCCTTGGCATACCTTCACAAGTGCAACATTTAATTTCCTCTTAGTTGAACTTGCATAAAAAACCATAATTTTAGTTTGAAAAAATAACTGCTTTGCATCTTTTATATATATATACACCTATATATAGGTATATATATTAAATACCTATATATAACATATGTTGAGATAGATAGTTTTTTTTTTTTTTTAAATATATATATATATATCTCAACACTTTCTGGGGATGCTCCTTGTCAGTGAAAATGATCGCTGAAGGGAGTAACACAGTGAAATGAAGTAAAAGAAAATAGCTTGTTAAATCAAAAATACAGTTATTTCAGTGAACAAGTGACAGTCAGATTGAACTGAGATTATGTTCATGCAGTCTGGCTTATGTTTGTTATTTAGACTAATTGAAGGAAGTAGTTAGAAAACAGGTTTAGACTTATATCAATGGCAATCAGTGCT
The DNA here is from genome assembly GCA_013397395.1 of Sinosuthora webbiana. Lineage (NCBI taxonomy): Eukaryota > Metazoa > Chordata > Aves > Passeriformes > Sylviidae > Sinosuthora > Sinosuthora webbiana. The sequence goes on along the minus strand of VXBN01014228.1, from coordinate 98,564 downwards.
CATAGTTAATATCATTTTTGACTAGAATTAATTAGAATAGAATTAATATGTTAGTCAAAGGGACGCTTTGCTAGTTTTCTGTGAGTACTACCTTGGTATTTTATAAAAAAATGGAAAACAGGAAAATCTTTAAAAAATTCACGAACACCTCTCTTAAAAATGAAAGTATCATTTGAGAACTCAAACAATATAATCTGCTTAAATTATACTATATATCACCGTCCTTCACAAAACACTATTCAATCAGTTCAGTTACATCATTCCATCATCATTAATGGTCCATTACCTTTACTGTGTTTTCAAACCACTGGTTTCAGGCAGCCCAACTTCACTATTGGAAAACCTTTTTTTAAGTCATCTTCATCACCCAGTTCAACACATTCCAATCTGACACATTAACACATCAGAATGCTTTATTGCCTTATTATCCAGCTAGGAGGAAAAAGAAATATAATTCACACATCCTAGGATGAATTAAGTCTAATGGTGTGAACTCCTGGCTAGGAAAACCTCTGAAGGCACTCAGCTCCCTTCTGCTAAAATCTTTCATATGCTCAATAGTTGTTAACTTTAGAGATTAAACCAATCATGAGTTTCCTCACCAAAACCTCTCCTCAAAATTATCTAAATATCTTGTATTCTTGTTTGTGTTTTTTTTTAATATAAACAGTAAGAAAGAAGGAGGTACCCTTTTTCCAGAAGGCAGTGTAGGCTGATCTGAGCACCATGACCATGCAAAGCAAGAAAAGAGAATTTCTCAGATGCGATGGCAAGGTGTCTTGGGATGAGTATCTTGAAGCAAGCTCTGAAAATACTTCAGGATCTAGTCCTACATTCCAAAAAAAACAGGGCAGGATTTTTGATTGTTTACTTTTAAGAACAAATAGACAAGAAGTTGGCAAAGCTGATAATTTTTTTTGACAGTTGAAGATAATTCTGTAGAATTTATCTTAGCTGCCATTTTTTGAATTCTTTCATATGGGGAAGGGGCAAGTGTCTGCTGACTCCCCTAGAGTGCCACCCTCAATGCACCCCTGTGTTTTGAGTTCCATCTGTAATTTCCTCTACATTATGTCTATATTTTCACCTTTCATCACATATATTGAGGCATTTGTAATTCAACTTTCCCTCCTTGGTTTTTTCTTCCTTCCCCTCACCTTATCTTCTCTTTCATCCTTTTCCCACATTTTATTCTTTCGTGCAATCCATTATCTTCTCCCATCAGCTCCCTAGCTAGGAAAATGTTCTTTTAAGCCCTTTTACAGCCAGATGCTTTGTGTATCAAGAACTGCAATCAAACAGAACTTGCCTCAGCCCTGCTGTTAAAATACCAGAAATTTCCTGTACAGAAAACTAGGGCAGAAAGAAGAAGGAACATTTTTTTTTTTTTTAAGGTACTGATTTGCTGGTTTTTTGTTTTGTTTTGTTGCTTTTTTATTTTTTAAATCCTATTGCTCTTTATATTGCTCATGACTAAAGTTACCAATACTCTGAAAAAATTTCATTGTCTCTGAAAAAGAAGAATAAATTGGTTCTCTCCTGACTGACACACAAATTAAAAAGTGGTAGGTTTCCTAGCTCTGGTAACATATTTTATTGTAGATATCTTCCTTTGTTTTTTTTTTTTTTAACTTTTTTGTGCTTCTCTTACTGTCCTGCAGCAATATAATCAATGTGCTGCTTTGTATACATATGTAGGCCATGGAAGAGGTATCATTCCAGGCATGAAAGCTGAAATTTATTAAAAAAAAAAACAAAAAATAAAATCAGTGTCTCCCAGTTTGAATTTGTACCTTCTCACATGACCTTTTCTCAATATGTTCAAAGTTTCAATCTTTAAGCTCCCACAGCTGCTGTTTGTGAGGAACGAAACCCACAAAGTGTTCTGGCTGCTGCCCACATTGGGGTTATTTTGAGCACCCCCAAATTTCCATGAGACTTCCTTGTTCCACAGCTTCTGGTGGAATAAATGCTCAGATGCTGCCTGAAGAATCAGAATCCCAAATCACCCCAGAGCTCCTTCCTTCCATCTCCTTACTGATGGAGGAGAACATGGGAACGTTTGACAAGTGGCAGACCTTGTTATAGAAGTTTCAAGTTTAACACAGTAAAAATAAAAGAAAAAAAAGGAAAAGAAAAATATATAGCAATGCCTAGTGGTATCTCATACACAAGCATACAACATTGTAGAATTTATGACTTGGATATATTTGCACTTTGAACAGTAAAATTTATTTTTAGTAATATTTATTTTCTTGCTTTCTCCAGGTCTACTACTCTCAACTGTATCAAAATCACACAAGACCATCTGAAGAACTAAATCAGGAGAGCTTAATATGTCAGTGTTTTCATAGAAATAATGGACTTTTTTTTTGTAACAGTTGACCTTTTACTGTTGAAAGCACAAGGCTTTCAAACAGTTTTAATTTGTCTTTCTCTTCACACAATAGTAATTTCATGAATAAAATTAAAGATGGACAACATAATTGCCTAACTCATGTGCCAGAGTTACAAATTCTAGTTAAAAGAAACATGAAAATGGGATGGTTGAGGGTGGGAGCAGAGTAGAGGGAAATAGATTGGGAAAGACAATGGATTTTGAGTGGAATGTCAGATTTCTGCATTTCTGTAGCAGTTCAATAGCTGTGCCAGAGCTCTGGGACCTGATCAGTTTTGGGATCTCCAGGACAACACTGCATTTCCGTATTCAAAAATATCCTTGACACTCATTTTCCTGTATTTTTGATCTGATTTCCGCAAGAATAAAACATAAGCCTCTGGGCTGGGAAAGGCAGAAAATCAGGATAAAACATACAAATCCTGATTTTGATTTATTTTTCAAACTAAAGTAGTGCATGTTAGTGGTGTGGGAATGGAGATGAAAAACTCATCTAGCAGGAGCCTCCAAAAGTTTAATTAGTTTGAATTTGTAAAGATTGCCCCTAGTGTCCCACCAGAATTTTTCAAAGACTTAAAACTCAACTCTCCACAGGGTGGAACCTTCATCTCTATGACCTCTTTCCCACCTCTTGAGCTCCAGGTGCATGTTTTGAACCCTATCTGAGATGGTACAGCACATGGAATTTATTTAACAAGTTGGGCTTTCCAAATGAAGTGACTTTTTGAGGAAGCACCTGAAATTTGTATTCCCATTCAGTGTGAAACAAAATTGCAGTACTTCAAATTCCTCCATCAGCAACATTTCTAATAAGCCACGATGGAACTCTGCAATAAGAATTAATTAACTCTTTTTCTGTTATATAATTGCTGTTCCTCCAGGCTTCTAGAAAATACATCTCTTTTTAAAAATCGTCTTTAAACGGTGCATTTGCAGTTAAGTACAGTCATTACACAGAACATGTTAGAGAACAACAAAGCTGTGTGATTGATATTCAGAGGTTTTTTGTTGAATGACAAATATACAGCCCATGAGCTCTGGTTTTTTTTTTCACTTTTGTTACTCATGGCATAGCCAACACCTCACTTATGCAAAGCTTTTAGGGGTACCAAAAGGTGGAATAGAATTCAAGTACCGTTCCCGGCATCCTCGGTCACCATGAAAACTGAGAACGTTTAATTCTGTGAGAGAAACTGCAAAAGGTACCACACTGGGCTTCCTTTAGCTGTAGAGTTAAACAGGAGCAGCTGCTATGTCAAGCCTGTACTTTAAGATTTTTTTTTTTTTTTTTCTGGGGATTTAGACATGAACAAGCTGGTAGCTTGGAGCTTTGCGGAGAAAAGTAGTTTATTTCAGTGTATGCTAAAAATCTGTGAGAACTTTACCCCAGGTGGAGAGTATTCACCTCAACAATGGGCAGCAGGAAGGATTATGTTGATATTTGTTTCTTTTTCCATTGGGGATTTTTGTTGGAGGAGAAAGTGCCTACAAAATTTATTATTTTTTATTAAAGAACAGCCACAAGGGGGATGAGTCTGCAAGCAGAACAGAAGTTTCTGGAGGCATTTTAAATCCTGAATGTTTTTCTATCTTATATAAGAAACTTATTATTTAATATCCCTGAGCAACAAGGCTACAGATTTTGTTTCTTATACAAAGAGATGTTTAGTTCAGTTTTATAAAATAAAAATAAAAATCCCATGAAAGGCATAAAGCCTATGCAGTAAATACATCTGGAATTTAAGTTGGCTTGTCCCATATTATGTTTCATCAACAACACCCAACCAGAAACTTGATGGCCATTTTAAAGACAGATAATTCATAAAGTATAAGAGGTTATGGTGCATATATTGCATAGGAAAGAAAATAGTCACAGAAAACTTCAGGCATGGACAGGTGGGCTTCTAAAACAGAGTTCTTATGGGAATCACAGTGCTCTAGAGCTGTTTATTTAATCTCTACAGAAGAGCTTTAAATAAAAAAGGAGATGAAGCAGTGTTTCTGCATCGAAGTATTTCAATTGCTGTATGCAGTATGCTGAAGTGGGCATGGAGTTTGAATCAAACACCAAGTGAAACTGATTCTGTGACTGACTGAGACCTCATGCAACAGTAAAAAATCAGAGTAAGGGTTTTAAACTGGTAAAAATAAACAAATACAATTTGAGGCAAATATCAACTGCAATGTGTCTGGGGTTTCTCCTTTAATTCTCTTGGAATTTGGATTTCTGGGTTGGGAATGTGTGTGGATATTTGTGTGTACAAAGAAAGACATACTTTAAGTAAGAAAGTACCAGAAAATAGCTTAAATGAGTTGCTGTGTTATGTTATGGAAGGCTGAAGTTTCAAAAAGGGGTCACAGGTCTCTTACAACCCAAACCATTCCATGGTTCTATGATAGGGACAAAAAAAGATAAAAACAGAAAAAAAGAAATACAATTTTCCATGAATCTCATAAAAGACCTAGATAAAGTAGTTTTCCTGACTTCTCCTAAGTTTCATTTCCTATGGGACATTTTACTCCATGTTTATTTCTGAATATGGAGCTACATTTCTGTGTCATAAAAAACACATGCCCTGACAGTGTGTCATGAAAGGAATATCTGAAAGTTTAATGTCTGCTTCCATTTGAGCAGAGCAAATGAACAATCCAAGATTTAAAGGCTCAGAAAACAAAACCAAACCAAAATAAAACAAAAGAAAAAAAAGAAAAAAAAAATGTAAACACACACACAAACAAAAATTAAGCTTGTTCCTGATGCTCTTTTTCCAGCTTCTAGGGAGGACTTCTTAAAGCAACAATTTTTGATAAGCATGGAAATATTTCAACAGAAGCCATATGGGGATGATAGTTGCAGGGGGCAAAAAAGAGCTCCCTAAACTAAACTAGCTAATCTGTTTCACTGTTTTGCAAAGGATGTAGGTTTGAATTTCTAGGTTCTTACATTTCCTTATTTCTGTATTTCTACTTGTCATAGCCTGGCATGAGGCAATTTCT
>VXBN01014228.1:63952-93153 GCA_013397395.1 Sinosuthora webbiana | reverse complement strand
TATATATATCTATATATATCTATATATATCTATATATATATACATATATATATATGTATCTATCTTCTCTGACCTTCAAAATATTAGACTGCTCAATGTTGTATAGCATGATTACTTGTATTCTTCAAGATGTTATGAGGAGAAAGAGGAGGTTTTGTCACCTTTTAAAATGTTGTTTTTTGGTAGAGAAAACTCTACACAAGCTACTAAGAAAGAAGGCTAAAATTACTTTAGGAAAAAAAATATTTAATTCCTCTATCAACTTGCTCATTAAAAATGAAGGCAAATGAGATACTTTCCTGTTCATAGATTCAGATATAATTAAAGAAATGAGAGGGAAAAAAGTCGTTCTTTATGTGCAACCCCAGCAAAGTTCTGGGGAGTGTCGTGTCATGCCTGGTGATCGGCTCTTGGGAGGGCAGCGACACAACCCCGGGGTCCCTGGAGTCCCAAGGGGTTGTCATGGGGCTGGTGTAGAAAGGAGCAAAGAGGGTCTCCCATGCAGTCCCAGGATCTTTTATTAAAACATAACATAACTTGATTGCAGAGCAGGGGTGAGGACCAGGAACAATGGCCGGACCGTGGGTTTTAAGGGCCAGAATTAGGGTGGAGTTTGGGGTCAAGGGGCCAATAGGGAGAAGACTGGGTGGGGTTTACAAACCAATGTAACACAAACCAATGGGGAGTATAATGTGAGGAGATTTATATAAACAGATCAAAGGAGCCTCAAATAATAGGGGATTCCCCAAGGGGCAGTCCAGACAGGGGCTGGTACCAGGGAAAATTGACAGGGAACATTCGGGAATAAGGGGTGTGTATCAGGGAAGACTGACATTCCAACAGGTGGACACAACCCAGGCTAATCCTCACCCCATGGTGGGGCAAAGAGAACAGACCATAGGGTATAAAACCACAAAATTATACATCACTACAGGGGAGGACCACTTAATTTTTCATATTTAATTCAATAGGAACAATACGTCATCTTTTGTCATTATTTTCATCCCACTATTCAAGGAAACAATTGATTAACATATGGTTCTGCACTGATTGAGAAAACAAAAATGTTTAACCTGTAAATTTACATCTGTAAAAACACACCAGAGGGCAGTCAAGGTGGAAACATTCAACTTGTTTTACAAGAAAATTATATCTCTTTGGAGAAAGAATAGCATGTTACATGGTCTTAAGCAGACATATGTGTGGAGACTTACATCGTATAATCATTCACATATATAAATTAAACACATAAGTGTGTTAACCACCATTTTCAAGAATGCTTTGCAATAATATAATCTACAGTTTTAATAAGAAAAAGAAATCTTGACTCAAAAGGGCTATAATTTCCCTCTGGCACAAAGCCAGGACCAAGAGTAGGAATCCAGGGTTTGCAATTCTCAGACCAGAGCTCAATCCATCACACTCTGTTGTCTCAAAACACAACTCAGAACCAATTCATTAAAGCCAACATTATTTTGTGCTGTTCTGGGGTGCAGTTTTGGTGGTTTCACAGTGATGTAAGCTAAAGCACTTTTAGATTAAAATGTTTATGCTCTGTTCATTTGCATATAGGTCAATCTATTGAATAATGCATATTGTCTTCTACTTATTATCAGGAGTCTACCTAGAGCATCCCCCTGGATAAATTAAGCAAATCCTGGAAGTCCACAGAAAGAAAAGAATAGACCGCTGCTTTAAAACATCTTTCCCCCAAGAATTATTTTGCTGACAAGTAAAAAATTAATGTGTTAGATGCCTAAAAGTGTCTCCTGTCAAAATAAACTGTTTTGCATTCCAGTATAGATTTTTCTGAAATCTGTTATGTGATTCTAATTTATGTATTTTTGTAGCAGGGATGAGAAATAATTTCACACACTTACTCACAGGTTATTTATTGACCATTTCAAATAAACACTTTCAGAATAAAGTTTTGCAAAAGTATTTTGGAAATGAACAATCCAGGTATAAATATAAAAAGGAAAGTATACAAGTATAAGTAAACACATACATAAAACTGCAAAACCTCTCTGGAATTATGTATTGGATTGAAGTGACTTCAGTGAAGCCAAGTACTGAAGGTCTCTGCTGGCATAAAAATTAATGTAAGGCTGAAGTCTAAAATAAATAATATCTTGGCTGTGTTAGTCGTGCTGTCTCCCTGCAGATGACAGGAGTTTGACCTGAAGAATACGGCTTGTAAGTTAAGAAAATAAACAAACATTCTATGAGAAGAACATCTGTAATTAATATGAGCTTACATATTTTCCACAAACCCCAATATTCTGGGTGTTTCCACAATGGTGGTAATTTACTGAGACACAGCAGAGGACTCACCATCCCTTTTGGCTACAGGTAGAAAATCATTTCCAGTTTTCCCGCCATTCCTCAACCTTCCTTGCAGGTTTGCTTTAATCCCTAAAACTGATGGAGGAAAAGGAACAAAACCAAAAACATTCAAAGGGAAATCTCTTTTTTTTTTTTTTTTTTTCCCTCTAATTGCACCTCATTGTTGTTAAAGGCCATCTGTTAACCAAGAACAAATTTCTAATCAAAAGCTAAGCAGGATATCCTTACCAGCTTTNGCTCTGTTCAGTGGTGCCAGTGCCAGGATGAGGAGCAATGGCCATCAAATAAAGCACAGCAAGTTCCACCCCAGCAGGAGGAAGAACTTCTGTCCATGGAGGGGCAGAGCCCTGGAACAGCTGCCCAGGGAGGGCCTGGAGTGTCCCTGTCTGGAGACATCCCAACCCAGCTGGACACGTTCCTGTGTCACTGCTCCAGGGGACCCTGCCTGGGCAGGGGCTTGGGCTGGGTGAGCTCCAGAGGAACCTTCCAGCCACAGCTGTTCTGTGATTCTGTGGAATAAAATTCAGATCTGCTGTCTATCAGAATGCACCAATAAAACATTCTATCCATTGCTAATCACTAAATATTTACTAGAAATTGTATTTAAAGGACAGAAATAATTTTATTAATGTGGACATGAAACCGCTAGGGCTATTTTGGTTTATTTTTTAATTTATTGAAGGTGTTTCTTTGTGATTTGTTTGGTTTGAGTTTTTTTTAGGTATTGTTGGCATGTGTGTATTGCATTTCTGCTTATATTCAAGTTACTGTTTCTTGTTACTACGTACAAGAACATGTAATGCCTCTCAAACCTGATAATTTTGTAATATTGAGCATTGGATAATACAGGGAGCATCTTCACCCTCACAATGAAGGTGGTGAGAATCTGGTGCAGTTTCCCAGAGAAGCTGTGGCTGCCCCTGGATTCCTGGCAGTGTCCAAGGCCAGGTTGGACACTGGTTCTTGGAGCAGCCTGGGATAGTGGAAGGTGTCCCTGCCCATGGCAGGGGTGGAACAAGATGAGCTTTAAGGTCCCTTTCAACCCAAACCATTCTGAGATTATTTGGTTCTATGCTTTTATGTTATTGAAAAATCTTTATGGCTGCGATTTCCCTAAAAGCACAGGTTTTAGAAATATTAAACATTAGGATACAGGCATCATCCAGTCAAGGTGCAAAATCCATTCTGTCTTGGAGAAAGATGGAGAAAAGAAAGGTGGAAATACAAATATGATACATACATAAACACCCTGCAGATTCTCATGGTAAAATACTAAACAAGGAGAATATAAGAGAAAATATGGACACTTAACTCCACTGTTGAATAGAATTAGTCATTAGACTTCCAGAGATGGAAGGCACCCACAAGGATCACCCAGTCCAACCCCTGTCCCATGTGACAAAGTCTACCTTGAAGTATTCAAGGCAGAAGAATAAAATAATTTCCAGAATTGTGCAATTAGCCTACCAATATTATATGCATCAATGTTTAAAAAGAATTTGTGGAGCAAAACATTTTGTTCATTATAGTGCATTGTTGAAAACTGTTCTGCACCAAATAACTCCAGATTAAAGCTCATTAACTTAAAATGTAGAAAAATTAGAAGTCGTTAAGGATGATATAATTTTTCAGTGTTTTGGATATTCTTAGGCTTCAGCACAGCCTCCTTCCATGCCATGCATTCTAATTTATCCTCCTCAAAATAGACTTCCTGCTTGCATAACACTGATTCTTTAATTAAAAATAAATAAATAAATAAATAAATAAATAAATAAATAAGTCCTACAAAACAAATACTTGCAGATCTTTAAAATACTTGATGATCCAAACACATTATTAAAACAAACAAACAAACAAACCAAACAACAACAACAACAAAAAACCACCACCACCAACAACAAACAACACCCCAACTGAAAACCCGGAGTAAACATAATGGGCTACTCTTCACAATCTGTGAGATTTATGAAAAAAATCCCTTTGTTACCCTTAAAGTTCCTGTAGCAAGCACATTTGCAGCAAGAATAAACATCTCAAAACTGCCAAAATTGAGATGAAAATACTTTAATTTCACCTGTAATGTGCACAGGCTGCCCCCTCTTTTATCAAACACTACCATTTCAGACTGAATTTCCAGAATTCTGTGGTGGTCTTCAGACTTCAGTACATTAACAATTGTAGCATATCAGTACCTTGTTTGAAACAGAACCAGCTTCAGGTAATTACCCTGAAGAGTCCAGTGATTTCAATATTATCAATATTATCAAATTATTGTTGTTCCCAGTTCTGTAGCTTGTAAACAAACCATTATGCAGCTATGTAACAATAGGTCTACTTCTAAAATTATTATATTTTGTCCTCTAAGTATGAAGAGAAATGCTAAGGACGAGATGAGAAAATAAAATGACATTTCAGCCTCTTGTGGTAATTATATCAGAATGGTCTGGACTAAATGACAAAGCTGTTGCTAAAATTTTTTTGAAAATTGGACAAATTGGCAAGTTGACATCTTCCTGCTTCTTGGGCAAGGATGCACTTCTGTGATAAAACAGGTAAATGCCTGTGAGTTATTTTGTTTAACATCCACATGCACATGATCTCCTAGACAGGAATCTGTTTTCATCTGTTGTAAAATACTTGATTCTGATCAACTGTTCTCCACTCTGCAGCTGAGTAGAAGCCCTAAAGTAGAACATTAGGTGGAAATAATCAATTCACAGGCCATGCACATACTTCCAAAAGACACTCTTCAGCACAAAAGCTCGGCTGGAATATTTACGAAATTGCAAGCACTGTCGCTATGCTCAAATAGATTTCCTTCTGATACTCAGTAATCCCTGATTCACACTCGGATTGTCAAACCCCAGAAGTTTAAAGCATATTGAGAGCTTGAAAAATGTCCTCCCCATGTCTCAGCTTTTTATGTTTGGTGCTCTGATTCAATGAAACTACATGAGTTGTCTGGCTGTCTGTGAGATTTTGGGTTTGGGGTTTTTTTTGTTTGTACCCATGGGCCCTAAAAGAGCCTCTCTGCTTTTCAGAAGTTATTTCCAACAGGCATGTGAGTCATTCTTGCTTCTTTTCATAAAGCAGTGCTCTCTTCCTTGACTTCCTGCTGTCTGTATCATACCAAAAACTGTCACCATCTCTCATTCATTTGAGCAGCTTCCTTTACTGTTTGCTCCAGTGACCTTTTCCCTGAAGCTCTGTCTGAGTTTCTCTGAGTCTCACACATGATGCTTGCCCTTTCTTACTCCTAAAGCTGTAAAACAAGCAAATGAACCTCACGCTTCTGTCACTCAGATAATAAAAGTGTGAATAAGGCTTAGGAAAAAAAAATGTTAAGAGCTTGCCCTTAGAGATCAAGGATTTTGGGCTGAGGATAATCATTTTCCTGTTTCCAGACTTGAAATTTATTTGAGATTGAAAAAAAAAAANAAAAAAAAAAAAAAAAAAAAAAAAAAAAAAAAAAAAAAAAAAAAAAAAAAAGTCTTTAACATCCCTGTGTAGTTCTTACAATGTGTGAAGGCAGTTTCACTTAAATGATGCTGTAATTTTCAATTCCCATGTGAAATATCTGAAGATCTGGGCTCCTCCTTGTCAAAAATGTAACTGCAACAGAGATGCTTTAGAGCTCTGCAGAATGGAGAGCAAAGACAAAGATGGGGAAAGACAAAAATAAACATTCAGTAGGTTACTCTGGCAAACTGAGGTGGCTACACAAAAGCCCAAATCAGTTGCATGTGGGTGTTGATGTATTCAGAACATGAGAGATACCAATTGTTGGCACGACAATAAGGAAGGAGAGTAATCTTTGCCAAGTAAGGGGGAAGTTCTGAAGGTATTGTTGGTCATAATGATGCACTTGTTAAGAGAAAGCCCTTGAAGGTGGTGAGATTTGACCTGAGGACACTTGCCCTTTCTCCCCTTTTTCCCTTTGCAGTCATACTTAGAGGTTAAAACCTACAAATATGAGTCAGGGTTTGGGAAACAGGGAGGGAGCTGCATCCTCTTGCAGGAACAGGGCCCAGAGTGAAGAAATCTTGTGTTTAGAAACAGACTTCACAGACTTTGTGATGGAGGAAATGGGAGGCCAAGTCTTAAGAATATTAAGATAGGCAAACATTGGATTAAACCCTGATAATTCAACTCTGTTTCTTCCCAGGAAGGTGAGGATGTGCAAGTTTCTCCTATGAATTCTTCTGGTGGAACACAGCTCCTTGCAGCACTCTAGCAGGAAGAATACAGTACTTAATCAAAGATTATATCTTCTTATGAACAGCTTCTGCTCATTTAGTCATCTTCCACTGAAGAGAATTCAGCTGACCTGAAAATCTAAATCCCAGCTGCCAGAGATGCCTACACCACAAGGCCTGTGGCAAGACTGTGTCCCAGGATTTAATCTGAGCCTGTCTCCCTGCCTGCCAGTGAGTGTGTAAGCCAAGATTGAGTCTGTCTGGTGGGTGGAAGAGCTCTGGCTCCAGCACAACTGAAACTCTGACACAGCACAAGTGGAGCACAGGCCTTTCAGCTGACTCAAAAAACTCATAAAGCTCACCCACCTGGTTTGAATCTTTTTTAGGGGGTGGATTTTCACTTTTTCAATCAAGAGATATTTAGATATTGCATGTCTGTACAACATATTTGAAACTGGATATCATGGAAAGGATATCCAGTTTGTTTGGGAGAGGAACAAACCTTTCTCCAGTTTGGGCTGAAGAGGACCTAAAAATCAACCCTTCTCACCCCTGCCATGGGCAGGGACACCTTCCACTGTCCCAGACTGCTCCAAGCCCCAGTGTCCAACCTGGCCTTGGACACTGCCAGGGATCCAGGGGCAGCCACAGCTTCTCTGGGCACCCTGTGCCAGGGCCTCCCCACCCTCACAGAAGGCAGAATATTTTCCTTTATGGATATGTGACCTACCATTTCCCAATTTGACCTGGCAGCATTCTTGACCATGTTCACAGATGCCATGAACATGGTAAAGGTGTAGAGAAGATACTGCCCTTGATGTAGGCAACTCTTGGCCTTTCTCTCTCATGTAACTGGCACTGACACAAAAGCAATGTTAATTCTGCTTGTATGTATGTCACAGTTGTGAATGGTGGAACTCACCAGAAAATAGCTTCTGCGTGGTCACACCATGTCTGTGTATCTTGTAAGTGGGAAATTGCAATTTCCAGTTAACCAATGTATATCTGGGTATCAGCAGAACATAGGGCATCTCATGTAGTTTTCCTCTTAGAGGAGAAACTTGTGATGCACCTGCAGTTTTCCTCTCAGTGCAGCCTGTGCATTTACAGAACATAAACCAAAACATTTTATTTTCTTGAGAAGATATTTTTACAAAGAAGGAAATCTGTTACAAGCAAACCAAAGTGAGATCTCATCTCTAAATCCTTACAGAAGCTCTAATCATTTAGATTGGAAAAGACCCCTCAGATCATTGAGTCCAACTTTAATTAGGGTTGGAATCAATGACCTTTAAGGTCTTCTGCAGCACAAATGGCTCCAAGATTTTCAGGTTCTGTGAATTCAGGCTCTGAACTGTACTTGACTTGAAGCATCCCAAGTGTTCCCTCCCAAAATGTTAGGCATAGCAATATAAAGCAGGAAAATGATCTAGCCAGATTTGAAGGATCCTGGCTTGTTTTCTTTCAAAAGCACATTCAGAGGCAGTGGATCACACAGCCATTTCTTCCTCCAAGAGATAGAGAAGCAAAATGTAATCTCACCAACTTTTAGAGCATTCTTTTAAAAGCCAGCAAATTGCTTTCACTATCTCTAAATGCCACAGCAAACTTGTTTAAATAGTAGCTATCCTGGCTGTCTTTTTGTCTCATCAGGCTCTGCAAGGGAAACAGAAAAGTAGCCTGGGAATGGGGTGCATTATTTTGTATTATGAAATCCATAGCAAATCCTCATAAACCTGGGACTGTCTTTACATTTCATCTCATTGTGCAGCCAGATACAGTGGATGAGTGCACCTTACAGGTGTTTTCAACTGTGGTGTTAGTTCAGAGCGAAAGACTAAAATTTTGTAACTATGGGAAATGAGTAGATACACAAATAAATATCACCTGTTTTTCATCATGAAATGATCCTCAGCTACTTAAAAAACAGCAGCAAAGAACAGAAGGGAATCAGGGGTTCCTGATTTCCTTTATTGCTAAGTGGGGGAAAAAATAAAATAAAAAAAGAACCTGTTCTGCCTCACATCCACTCTCTAGGTCATTTACTGCTACAGCCCTTATCTCCCAATCTTAATTAAAGATTTTTTATGAAAATATTTGTTGCATTTCTGTCTCTAATTAATGGTACCTCTCTGCACATGAGGCTTAACACAATACTGAAGCAAACAGAAGTAATCTTAGGCAAAAATTGCACAAGAAATTCGGAGGGCATTTTGCATTTTAACCTTGTGGAAACACCATGACTCTACTGGAGTAAAATTAAAGTGTGACATACATGAAAATCCTAAAAGAAGTTATATTTTATACTCTCACAAATAAAAAAGCTACTCAGAGAAGCTTGAATCGTTCACATGCAGAACAGTTTACACAGATGTTAAATAATAAATGCACTGTTGTACCTCAAGAAAACAGACAATAACTACTAATATTTATGACAGCATCCCAACTGCAGGTAAGCTCTTTCCCATTTACTATTTATGAAGGGGTTTGAAATTTACACCTATGCCTATGTTGTTATCCTAGTTATGAAAGATGGAAAATTGGAAGATGGAGTTTGTGCTTTCTACAGATCTCCCATTTCAACCATCCAGGTAGCTTTGAAGCCACTTTCACTCTGTCCCCTTGGCAAGATTGATTCACTCTCAGAACAAAAAAAAAAAAAAAAAGTTTATTGAAACAGTTTGTGTCTAAAAATGCAGGTCTGTATCTTATCAGCACCCTGAACTAACACTTGCGTTCTTTATTTCCATTTATACCTGTTGCTTTTGCACAGGTATATGAAAGTAGTTGGCAATATCAGTTTCACACCAACTGAATTCATGTCCTGGAACAGCATATCAGGCCTTTTTTTAAGCATTGTTATCTAAAAAACTACTTTAAAATGCCATTTTTGATATGCTTTGTTCCTTCTGCTTTTAAGGTGTTATCAGGACAACTTGTCAGCAGTCTGCTCTGTGGACAGGTGAGGAAAGAAGTCTGATGATGTGAAGACAGCACTTCCTCTAAAATAGAAATTATATATAAATAGTTATACCCTGAGACAGCTTGAGTTCAGTGGCTCACATGCATGTCACTGTATTAAAATGCTTCAGGAAAAATTTTAGTATATTATGCCTTTAAGCTTCTAAAAATTTTCCCAAGTGCTAAAATCTTAAATAGGGGAGATTAGCATTTTTAATTTTGCAATATACATGTATATAATTACATGTCTACCCCTTGGCATATATACTCAATCAGCATTTAAAGCTATAATTTCCCCTGAGAGGTATTATACTTAGAAACTGCAGAAATGAAGGATGGTCAGCACATCATGAGTAGGAGAGCTGCAGAAAAAAACCCAGGTTTACACAGTAATATCTTGCACACAGAAGAAAAGTCAACCTTTTTCACATCTTTAAAATAAAAAGTGACTATACGAAAACAGCAAAAGGAATGTGGATTGCTTGAAGTGCACTTGCTGCTTTACTGGCCAGTTTGGGCTGAACCACCCATTTTATGTGTGGGCCAAATTGAAATGTGACAAATTAAATAAATGCAAAATAAACAAATGAATCCAGCAAGGATGATGAGACCAATAGATCGATGCACAGGGTGAATGCTTGATGACTAGAAGCACTTAGACTTCAGCTGTAAAACCAGAGGGAAGGTAGATCTCATTGTTGCAAGCACCTCATGGCAAATCAAAGATCAAATCTCAGAATGTATTGAGGGATATTGACTTCAGGGGAGGAAGAACAAGCCTTTTGAAGGCATTCTTGGGGCAGGATTTATAGGAGTTGCTGAACAATTCCTTTCACTGGAGTCATCAGAAGACATAAGGAAAGCTGAGTCTACACCAGACAAAGAGCCATCTGCCTTCCCTGCTTCCCTGTTTCCATAATAATCCTGGCTAGAAATCTAAGAGGAACAGAATCTACTTCCTTGTTATAAGTTTATTAAATTAGCAGATACTTAAATAATGCTGGATTGCCATACTGTGCAAAGTAAAAAAAATTCTGTAATTTTATGAGAAATCAGGTCATTCTTTTACTGTATATGTACAAGTAATGTACAATGTCAATATTTCTCTGTCACAGGCTTTCTTCCCATGCAGTTTACTTTTTAAAAGCAGATACAAAAATTTGAGAAAATATGTACTGATAATACAGAAACTGTGCAAGTCTGATACGAAAGGAAGGCATGTTTACACATGGAAAGCAAAGTAAAATCAAAAACAATGGGTCTTTCAGCATTTGTCCTTTTAAGTTAGACATGACTGGGACATTTTGTGGTAATTCCTTTTGATACTAACCTAATGTAGGTCATTATTTAGATAGTTTGGTTATAAATATGTATTTTGTTGTGTGGAAAGAGGCTAAGGCGTCCTTAACCATGTTGCATTTATGCCTGGGGAGGAAGGAAAATCTTTACCCTGTCCCCTAAACAGCTCCTGCATATCAGAGTCTGTCCTCTGGGGGTGGTTAATGAGGAACACATTAGTGATGGACAGGATCTGGGAGAAGCCAACCATGCAAAGCTGCTGCTGCAACCACCCACCAGCAGAAAAACATAGAAACCATCAGTTATTGGAGATTTCTTACTGGGAGGCACCAAAACATTCATTTGCTATGCAGAAAATATTCTCTAGAGTAATTTTCTGCCTGCTAGGGGTTTGATGATTCCAACAGGTCTGCTCCTAAAATTCCACTCATGGTCCAACAATGTGGCAATTTAAAACCACCACAACAGGCTGTGTGTCCCTTTGAGTAAAATTTTAAAAGGATGTGGAGCTCTGGGGGGTGTTGTCCTCTATCCTTCCAGTCAGAGTCAGGGGTTTAGGAAGGAACAGGTGAAAGAGTGGCCAGTGCCACACTCAAGGTTTTGCCTTCTACAATCATGGATAAACCTTTGAGAATCCTTTGGGAGTGATGGGATTCACCTGAGAAGCGTTGCTGGACCTGTTCCAACATGGAAGCAATGATTAGGGATGTCAGCGTTGGTGGCAGCCTTTGCAGCAGTGGCTGTGGCCTGGTGTAACATGCAATAGTGAGGGATAGTGGGCCAGGTGTAGAGTAGAATTAGGATCCTGGATTTTAAGAGAACAAACTTACTGACTTTTAAGTAACTAGCAGATGGGATTCCTTGGGAATCCACTGCCCTTGGTGAAAAAAGGAGGAAAACCAAACCAGCAGCTTTTTAAGGGCATTTTTCTTAAATACAAGAGCTCTCAGTTCCAACATGTAAAAAATTGGGCAACAGAGGAATACACCAGTATGGCTCAGGAAGGACTTTTTGGTCAAACTAAAATGTAAGAAGGGAATACCCTGGTAATGGGACCAGAGATGTCTGTACTGGGAAGAAAACAGGGATGCTGCCTGGATGTGGAGAGATGGGGTTAGGAAAGGTGAAGCACAGCTGGAACAGAATTTGGCAATGAATTTGAAGAATAATGAGAGCTTTTACAAAGTACACTGGCCAGAAAATGGGTATGAAAGTAAAGGTGCCCCCCTTGCTGCCCGGTAAATAAGACAGGAATGCTGGTGACAGCCAACATGGGGCACATAAAAGTACTCAGAAAATCTTATTTCCCTCAGTTTTCAACAGTAATCCATCTTCCCAAGTTGCTCAAGTCTGTGAAAATCAAGACAGGAGCTGGAGGAGTGAAGTTCTCCTCACAAGAGAAAGTCAGGTTTGAGGTGGACGTGAACATGCAGAAACCTGCTGTTCCTGACAAGGTGCATCCTAGACTCCAGAAGGTATGATGCAGTGTCCAAGCTAGTCTCCATCACATCTGACGAGTTGTAACAGACAGGTGATGTCCTTAGTGGTTGGAGAAAGGAAAATTATGCACCCATTATTAAAAAGAGTAGAAAGGAGATCTCTGGGAACCACTGACCAGTAGGACCCAAATTTATACATTTTTTTAAGTATCTCCAGAACTGGTGACTCAACCACACCCCAGGACAGCCTGTTCCTTGCCCTGGACTCACACCACTATATCTTTTCCCTCTTTGAGAAATATGTACCAGATGTTGATATGTAACTGTCCCCTTCCTCTTCTTGGGAAAATGAATTCTTCAGACATCTACATAACCCAGGACTCTTCAAAAGTGATTAGAAAGTGGACTGGAATTGTTTTTTTCCTAAAGAAATTTGGAGCCCAGGATACTTGCCTCCATTCCAAAACACCTCCTTTAAAACAGAGTCATAGTTGTAGTTGTCGTCACTGGCCTGTCTACCCCTGAACTTACCACATCTGGAGAATCTTTGATTGCCTTTAAGGGTGCCTTCCAATTAGCTTTGGGTTGCCTTGCTGAATCTATTTGGTGAAAGTATTTTTTTAATTATTGTATTTTATATATTTATTTTTTGTCTTCTTCTTGCTCTGTTTATTATTGCAATGAAAGACTAAAAAGCCTGAAATCATTGCGTTCAAGAAACACTGGCAAAATCACAGCACTTTTTGAACAGCCTACAGAATGAATGTCTGTAATTAATCTCATTTTTTGATAGATCTCATAGTTCTGAGCACTATGCAATTATGTATTTAACAAAAAGAATGGTACTTAAAAGTTGTATACAGTGACTAATGTGAGACATTTCACAGATATTTCATTTTGCAGCTGATATAGATGATTTGAAAATAAATATTCTTATTCTACCCATTTCCACCTTTAAAAAAGCTAAAAGACAGATTTGAATAGGTTCCCTACTTTGTGAATACTTTCATAGCTATGTGATTCCAAAGAAAATATCAGTATTTCCATTCTTATGAAGTATAGAGCATAGAAAAGAGAAAAGGAAAATAAAATAAGCTCCAACTTTCTTTTATATTTTTCTCCTTTGGGTAACTCTTCCATAAAAAAAAAGATACTGTAGAAAATACGTTTTTTTCCCTGCATAGTAATAAGGGTTTGAATTAAGATGCAAAATAAGCAATCATCTATTAATAATACCTGAAAATATTATTTTTGTCCACAAATTGTATAGTGCCTTTTTTGTCATGGAGAGAAAAATGATCCTGTATTGGAAAGCAGGTATTTCCTTAAGTGTCTTGAAATCATGTAATATTTGAATTGACAGTGTTATTTGGGTAGAGCTTCCTGGTTTTCAGCCTGTTTCATGGTGGGAAGAGGAACCCATGAGGGAGTAGGATTGATCTCAGGACTCATGACCTCATGGGAGAGGCCCAGTCTGGAGCAGCCTGTTTTTGAAGGGCTGACACCAGAGAAAGGGACACACACGGGAGCCGGATGTGCCTAGAGGACTGATCCCATGGGGGAACTATTCAGCAGCAATCTTTGCATGAAAGACTGGCCCTGTGGGAGGGACACACACGTGAGCAGAGGGTTCCTGAAGGAGTGACCACGTGGAAGTGACGCATGCTGGAGAAATCAGCTCCTGAGGGACTGACCCTGTGGAGGTCCCATGCCGAAGGCAGCTGTTCCTGGAGAACTGCAGCTCCTGAACAAGGTTCACATTGGAGAAGTTCATGGAGGACTGTCTGCCCATGGGAGGCATCCCACAGTGGGGCAGAGGCAGAGGGTGAGGGGTCCAACCCGTGAGGAGGAAGGAGCAGCAGGTACACTGTGGGATGGTCTGACCACGACCCCCATTCCCCGAAACTTTGCACCACGGCGGAGCAGGGAGGAAGAGAATTCTCATTACCCTGCTCGGATCTGATTGGTAATAAATTAAACTT
This sequence comes from Sinosuthora webbiana, assembly GCA_013397395.1. NCBI lineage: Eukaryota > Metazoa > Chordata > Aves > Passeriformes > Sylviidae > Sinosuthora > Sinosuthora webbiana. The sequence goes on along the minus strand of VXBN01014228.1, from coordinate 78,930 downwards.
GTTTCCCTGAGTCCAGTCTGCTCTCCCCATGACAGCAAGTGCTGAGGAATCTCTCCCTGCCCTTATCTTGACGCTCGAGCCTTTTGCTGTGTTTTTTCTTCCCTGTCCAGCTGAGGAATAAGAGCAGCTTTGGTGGGCACCAGGTGTCCACACGTGTTCAAATAATCACACTTCTATTCCTTTGCCCACTTCTCCTTCATGACCCAAACTTTCCCTATTCAGTACAAATGGATGAAGTGAAACAGGATGAATGAAATTCAAGGATATATGAAATTAATGAAATTCAAGTGGATATGGTAACTAATTGTTGGACATAATGTCATATTTCACTTCCAGGCTTCCCAGTTGTGATTAACTAGCAATTTATGTTGCTGATTAACACCTTTTCTATTTCAGCTGGGAGGACTGCAGTTTTTCTGTCATCCAGACCTCTCATCCTGTAAGTGAATCATCAGACTAAGACCTTATTCCAATGTGTAACATCGTTTACTTGATTTTTCTCAAGAAAAAATAAGTCACAAAGAAATTTTGGAGTTGCTCATGATTGTGGTTACTTGGCACACTTAAAGCTAAAACTTAAATAGACTAGACAAAACTTTCTACCACACCATTAGGTGTAATTTAACATCAGAAGGGACTGAATTTTCTTCTGAAGTGGGTACGTTCAAGCAATTCTAGGTCTGTGATTGACCAGCAGGTTCAGTGGAGATTCCAGTTAAGGACACCACCTTGAGATTTGTTGAACTGCTGGAACAATTTTTTTTATTCTTTCCAAATCAGAAATACTGAATTCAAGACTCTGGTCTGAGAAATTGCTTTGACATCCTTCATAAAGGCAGGGTTGTCTATACAGAAATTAAAGTTTCAGTTCCCTCTGTTCCCAGGAGGCACTTCTCTAGATGAGTGAAAATGCCTTTTTTTTCTTTCTTTCTAAGAGAACCTCTAAATTTTGAACAGAACATTTTTCTTCAGCTACAAAAGATAATGGTAAAATGATTAAAAGGGATAGTAAAAATAGAGCAGAAAGGAATTTTTTTTTCACTTTTCTTTCTCCCCTTAGACTTCTGTTATTTCTGTCAATATTTAAATGTGTTAACTCCATAAATGTTTGTGTTGATATTGCTCTTCACCTCATAGACCAACTTGAATACTTAAATAATTGATTCTGATAAAGTGTTATAAATCAACTGTATCATCAGCACACACTCAAATATGTGGCACAACATTACTAAACCTGTACCTTGAAAATACAAATTATTGTCTTTCAATATGAATGCTTATAAAGTAATAGGGGAATTGACCTTCTTCTGGGGTACCAGGGCTGATTATCAGTATTTTATTATCCTGAATGCACTCCTCAGAGGTTTTGTACAGCACTGCAGACTGCAGACTTATTTTTCGAAGGCAGTAAGTCAGTTTTCACTCAGTTTATGAACTCTGGCCCATGGAAATCATGGGACCTGTGTTTATTTGTCTGTCCACTGGTATTTTCTTAGATGACTTTGCCACTTAGTTTTCTCGGTGCAATTCCCAACATGCAATTTCCATGCTTTCCAGCTGTCTGCTGTGGTGTCAAACACCCTTGATTCAAAGCTGGTGGAAAGATATGCCCAAATGTGCTTAATTTTCAAATCTAGATAAGTACACAGAAATCACTGTTCCCTAAGGATCCACAGATCCTGATAAAACATCTTGCTGTAAGATAACTTCAGCTCATAATTTCCTCCCATGAATCAAAGTAAATTCTTTCATTTTCTTTGGAAAATAAAAAATGGATTTTGTCTTCAAGAAACTCCATGTTAATGGGAGAAATAAAATGCCTGAAATGTTCGCATGTAGATGCTATTTTATAGTTATGGAAATATGTTTTCTGGAAAGACACAATACGTGCTATCTTTTAAATTATTTCCTTAAGTAAAACTCTTTTTTCTCCTTTTGTCTCATTTTATATTTTTAGAAGCCATAATTTCTGTGAACTATGTGATCTTGTGAACCCAGAAGGTAAGGTCACTACAATGCCATAATCTTATTAGCGAAAATGTTGGAAGTGTTGCACTTTTTCCCTTTTTTTGGCTTTATTTCAGAGTCTTCCTTAGTCAAAAACAAAACAAAACAAAAGGAAAAAGAATTATGACTTCTAATTATATGTATATTGCAACGCCTATTCCCATTTCAAGCATAATAGCCATAAATAAGTTTTTAAGATGTTAAAACCCCATAAATTGTAAATATTTAGGTGGCAGCCTCAAGACAATGACTTTACTAAGAAAAAACACTTAGAGCTAGAAGTATTCAAAGCTTAGAAATAAACAGGATGTTTTTGAACTAAAACTCTGTTTTACTGAGGAAGACATTATGTCAAACATCTGTCTACCCATTTTCTAGGCAACCATTTTATGAATCATATAATGGATATTTTACTATCATATCCATAGGGTTTTTTAAAGTTTTTGTGGGGCTTTTTTTGGAAGTAGTAAAATTAAGTTATGGTAGATTGTTGCAAAGTTATTCACAGTCTGGTTTGGTTTGGGTTTTTTTAGTTGTTTGTTTGTGGGCTTTTGTGTGGTTTTTTGTATCTTTTGTGAAGATGGAGGCTAATCTTGATTTACAATCCATGCTAAGAGTCAGTAAAAATCCATGCAGGGGAGGGGCAAAGGGCAATGGGGAAAAGAGATGCAGAGGAACTTCCATTTGGATATGAAGAAAAACAACTTTACTGTAAAGGTGTCAGACAATAGAAACAGGCTGCCCATGGAGGCTGTGGTTTTTTCCCTCTCTGGAAATATGCAAAATCTGCCTGGATATGATCCTGTACCTTCTTGATCAAAGTGGTTGGAAAAAAGTTGTTGGTCCCTTCCAACCCTAGATATTCTGGGATTCTGTGATTCAGATACCACAGCATGTTTAAATAAAACCCACAAACCAAGAACAAGAGAATAAAGATAGAAATGAAAACTTCATGTTGAAATATTAAAAATTAAATTCAAACTAAATTGTCATGAATAGTATTGATATTGTATTTGAATCACAATCCTTCTTTAATCACTTGGATTTCACGGCAAACAGACTTATCATGAAACTTTTATTTCCAAATTGCAATTTTTTTTTCCAAGCTGATCTCAAATATATTTTAAAATGTTTTAAATAGCCTGAAGTTCATCTAAAGAACAGTGTAGTAAACTCATCCTGTTATTTAATAGCCTCAGGAAGGCATCATTCCTCTTGTCCATGTTTGTAAAAAGGAAGAGAACACCACACAGTATTTCTTGCGCAGGATTCACAAGCGTCATACAGAGAAAGCTGGAAATCTTTGCCCTGTACCCTTTTTAGGCATTGTTACTGACCTGTAGTAAAAAGAAATGATGTCTGCTCCTGAGTTTGCATTTATGGCCTGACCCACCAAACAAATTTTTTTCCATTATCTTTCACGTACTTTGAGTCACGTCTCCATCATGTACATAGACCTCCCACACTAATCAACCTTTAAACTGTTTTCTTTTAGCATTCAAATTTGTTATATACACATTGCGGACACTTAAGTGAATGGATTAAAAGAATTTTGCAAATAAGAAGACAACAATAGAATCTTTAATATATAAATGTAATGTATAATCTTATTTTTCTGTGATATTATTTTGTGTTTAACACTAAGAAAAAGAAGGCATTATAATACAAAAATCTAATCATCCACATGATCTTCATGTTAAAGACCAAATACTGATCTGAAAATAATTTGCTTAGGATATAGTAAAGCTAGAATCAATGTTTTATTTCTTCCCAGGAAGAAATATTTGCCTAGACAACTGTGAGGTAAATTTCTTTCCCTTTTAGAGATGCTTGCAAAATTTTATATTGCTCTTTATCTTGTAGATAATTACATGAAAATTTTCTAGATACATTAAAAAAAAAAAAAATGCTACACAAGACAACAAAGACTGGAAGCATTAGAGGTGTCATTTGCTCAGCTTGGATCAGGTGGGATAGGAAGATGAGACTGTTTTATATTACATTTTTATCTGTCATGGTTTAAAGTGCTTTGTGAAATAACATTTTTAATTTCTACCCATAAAGAAATACACTGTGTAGAATGATGCCTTCAGAAGAAATGAAAGGCAGTTTCCAATTAAGACTAAGTGCCACCAAAGATCTCCCCAGAGATCTCAGCAGAAATGTTCCCTTTGTCTTATTGACGCACTGCAGATGCTCTGCCCTAGCTGAGGAAAGGGTGGGAAACGCAAATAACGTCCAATAGTGTTGCTATACTTTGTAATTATTATTATTATTATTATTATTATTATTATTATTATTACAGCTAAGGGCGAACATTGCCTTCCTATTACCTAAATTTTCAACAGAGAAATAGTAAATGTTCTAAGAGTCTTCTCTTAAGAAAGAAGAGAATAGGGAGAGAAAGCAAAATTTATCACAAACAAAGAGGTTTTGTCCCAAGATGACTTTTACATGTTAAAAGTGGCTGATATTGCTTTTGAAGTGGATAAATGCAGCACTGTATTTCAAACTTCATGGTTCATATTATCTCAAAATCCTGGCAAAGGGCAAAAATTCGAAATGAAAGGTCACCACTGAACCTCTGGGAGTAGAATATTTACATTTATGAAATGGGTATTCTGCCTGCTCTGCAGTGGACAACAAATTATTTTTGCAGTATCTCCCAAAACAATTCTCTTTCCAAAAGGACTGCAGGTGCTTCAGCTTCACTCTGAAAACAGCTGCTCTCTACACAAAGCTACTCAAAAATACTGTATTTTCTCATCAGAAACCCAAAGTGATCATAAATTGGCTTCAAAATTGCCTCCTTCACTTGAGATCGTTGGTAATACATCATTTACCACAAAACCCTTGGTTTGAGAAATTCAAGCTCTCATCTAGTTCAACCACAGTGACAAACAAACAAGATTACATCTGTTGGTATTTGCTCAGTTATTCGAACACAGACTTTGGCCAGTAATTTTATGGGACAAAAAAAAAGATTTAGCTGTCCATGCCTCTACCCTGTAGTATTGATACATTCCAGCTATTCCAGATGGTCAGTCATTAGGTTTTTCCAACTGGCTTTGGACTGGTCTTTCTGAACCCAAACATTTTTTATAGTGCCTGTAAAGACAATTTCTGTACTTGCAGATTAGATTTTGGTTGAAGAGGTTCTACCTGCCTTATGTATTTTCTTCTGTGCATTATTTTTTCACTTTTTTTAAAAATTAAGATTTTGTTGGTAACTGGTCAACAGCAGCTGATAAATTATTATTTTCTCCAATGTCAGACTATAAAGGATGTCCCAATCTCTCTGGGATTCTGATCCCAGAAATGCCATAATTATAATTTTCCCAGGTTTGGCTTTTGCCAGCAGAGAGGTTGTTGATTTTTTGGCCATAGCCTAGAAAAATTCTTTGAGGGCAATTCCACTCAGCCCATGTGAGGCAGGGTAGCTCTGAGCTGGAAGGGTGGAGTGCAGAGAGAGCCAAAACCATTGCTGGGTGTCAGAGCTCACCAAAACAAACCCAGGAATTTCTGCTCCAAGGAAAAGTTGGAGTGAGTTTAGGAATTCTGCTGGGTTTGATGGCGGTCAAGCATTCCCAGACACCTGACTGACCAGATGGAGATTTTGGAACATGGATAATCAATATAAATTAACTGTAGGGGAAGCAGGGATGAGAGCAGAGATGAGAGACGGATGAACACCTCCTACTGTCTTTAATAGTGAGGGAAATAAAACTTCAATTTTCTGAATTAAATTTTGGAAAAACAAAGTAGCAGAGAACATGAGTGTAACTAACTTTCATGAATATCGTGAGTGAAAGGAGTGGTGGAAACACCGTTTTCAGGGAAACATTAATCCCATTGTAATAAAGGTAATTCAGAAATTTTAATTTATTTTTGCCTCACCACACAAGGTTGAAATTAAATGCCACTTTATCTAATACTGGTTAAACAGTGTCACATCAACACACAGCTCACATTTTTTTCTTTTGTTCTAACTTTCTTTCATATTTTCTTACTTTGAGTTTCATCTGTTCTGTGAACTCTTAAGAATCCATGCATTAACCCAAAATCTTTCTACAAATTATGGGAAAAACAGAAGCCACAAGGCGCTTTGAAAGGTAAGACCACACCCAGATGAAAACTTTTCTCTGATTGGAAATTACATATTCAACAGTAATGACTAGTATTGGATGATAAGTTCAGGTAAATATCAATATATGTATATAAATACATATATGCCTACATAAAAGATGATCTGCTTTAAAGCATTATTATTTTGTCCATGTTTTATTTTCCCAATGAAAAGAAGTTAAGAAATTTTTTTTTAAAAACTTAAAACCAAGAAAAATTGCTTTCTGAGGGGTTTCAATCATCTTTTAAAATTTATTCCACCATCTTGTCCACATTTTTAACTAACTCTATCCAGATTTTAAATAAAAAGGAGCACAAAATAGAGTAAAAATATTTTTCATGAATTTTGAGAAGATTCAACTTGGTTCTACACAGAAACTTCTCAAGACTTACTTCTCTAAAAATGTCCAGTCTCTTCTTGTGCAGCTGTAAGACATGAGTTGCACATGTTTTGGTCTGTGTTGGTGATCTTCACAGAACAGACTGATTTGGGATGAGAAAAGTGGAAGAAACATGAACACTGTTGGGGGGTTGGATGCTGATGGCCAAACACAAACCATTTACAGCTCGCCACAAACACGGCTGCCAAGACACATAAACTGTGTGTCAAGGGTCAGCTGATGGATTTTATGTTGGGAAACATCTGAAAATCAGTATTCCATAGAAACTGACTGGCGACCTTTTTTTTTTTTTAATTTTTTTTTTCTTAATACATAAAGACCATCAAAGCAATGAATGCAATTGAATGACATTGACTCATGTACAAATTAGTATCTACATCCCAGTTACCATTTTTAAGTAACAGGAAAAGCGTAATTTTGCTTGCCCAGTCCATTCCCCTCTCCATAGGCACTGCTGACAGATGCCAGGTGAGGACATATAGGTATTGGGTGGATTTTCCTTCCAGAAGTGGATAAAGTCACTTTTCCAATCCATGTCCACTTCTTTCATCCACAATCTATTGTTGCAAGATGATGAATTATCTACTACTTTAAACATCTCCTTTTTGTGTTTATTGAAAAATTGTCCATACCTGGTTCCATTTGATAATTATTTTCTAATTAAATTACAAACTAAATTGCAGTTTTCTACCCAAAAATGTTCTGGGTTTATTACTTTCACTTAATAACTTTGTAGAATTAAATTTATATTTCAGACTTTGTCTCTTTTACTCTGTAGTGGAACTTTAAAATTTAGATTTACATCTTTGGATTTTTGAAATACCAGACTCTTTTTAGCTGTGTTGTTGAGTTGGTTTTTTGCTTTCACTTACGATAAATTCTTCAAATCCAGGTTTAAATTACCATAGCAATTAATCCATAGCCTGTTTTGTTGCTGCTCACTGTCATGGTTTAACCCCAACGAACATCCAAGAACTATGCAGCTATTCTGAGTTTTTAGAATTCCCTAAAAATTCTGTTTTTAGGGTTTATTGTTTTAGATTGTATGTGATTAAAGTAATAAAAAGAATATTTCCATGCTTACTCTGATATCTACATATTGCACTTAAAACTCCAGATAAAATAGAAATACCCAACACCCCAACCCATCCAATTCACCTTCAACTTGGAAAAGAAAAAAGAAATTACATAAGAGGCCATTTTGGGGGAATGCTGAAAATTTGTGTCTCCCTTTCACTATTTGAGGAACACTGTGAATGATCTTAGAATTCTGGAATCATTTAGGTTGGCAAAGACCTCCCAGACCATCGAGTGCAAGCCATGCCTGATGCCCACCTTGTCCCCAGCCAAAAGCACTGAGAGCCATGTCCAGGCCTTTCTTGGACACCTCGAGGGATGGGGTCTCCAAACCTCCCCGGTCAGTTCCAAGCCCTGACCACCCTTTCCATGGGGAAATTCCTGCTGATGTCCAACCTGAGCCTCCCCTGGCCCAACCGGAGGCCATTCCCTCTCCTCCTGTCCCTGTTCCCTGGGAGCAGAGCCTGACCCCCACATTGCTATAACCTCCATTCAGTTGTGGAAAACCATGTATCTAGAAAATTTCAAATGTTGAACATGATGAAGCCATCACTAGAAGTTGCCCACTGAGGTTCATAGAAACTCACAATGATGAAGAACACTGACTTATTTGATCACAGGGACCAGATTAATACAGGTCTGGTCCTGGTAGGTTGAAGGCCCAAGTGAAAGAAAAGGCTTGATGGCCCCATGTTTATGAGTAAAATGTCACACATTCATGCAGTAACAGATCTTCTTCTCACTCCCTCTTCCATACAACATCAACAGATACATTGCATGTAAACCAGCATGCAGCTTCTAGATTTTTAATATCTCTTACTTATTACCCACGTTGCTGCCTGCATTGCCAAGCTGTAAATTATTTGTTGTCCTATTATTTTTGCAAAAGCTTTAAACAGTGAACAGTCTTCTTACGTTTCATCCTCCATTATTCCTGTAAGCATGTATAAGAAATATTTAGAAACTTTTTTCTTGAGTGAAAAATACCACCAAAACACAAATCCATGTTCCTGGTGATACCACACCAACTCTGTGTACTCTATTCCTTTCAGCTTCATGTAACAATATTAGAATCACACTCTTGAGCTCAATCCTACCAATGATAAGCTATGCACATAAAATCCCTTCAGTAAGTTTCTTTAACCAGATTTTAGATTATCATTCCTCATCTGAATTAAAATGTGATTATTGTAAATAATGGTTCTCTTGCCTTACTGGGCAAAGCAGAGAGTATTTAAAATTTGATTCAAACAGAGTGAAAACAACTGGGGATGGAAAAGCTGCTGTTTATAGGAGGCATAACCACTTTAGATGCTCAGTGAATATCACCAATAAAAATTATGATGGTGCTGTTTTGACAACTTTTCTTTGGCCAACCTGAAAACAAAGTATTATAAACTGTCAGTTGGGTTTGTTATAAAAGGGGAAATCTTTATTCACACCGTGATCTTATTTTAACTACATTTGTTTTTGGTTTGTTTAAGTTTTGCTACCCATTTGTCACATTTTATTGTATTCCATGACCATTATTCAATGCGTTTAGTGAAAGAAGTGTTAAGAACTGCATTTTATAATGTTTCTAGCACTGATTCTGAGTAAATATCTAGGGAAGATAAACTGTAAGAAGTGCTGGTAGGATATATTTTAATTTGGTCCTGCTCTCAGTGACAACTGGGCTGCCCTTGGAAGAAGAAATTCCCTGTGCTTCTGCAGATTATTTAAGTGCAGGGGTTATCTCTAAGGTTATGACACAGCTGGCAACTTTGGTCTGGTGGGAGGGAAGGTAAAGTAGGACCCTACATTTATTTAAAAATAGATATATGCTATTGTCTTCCAAAGGGAAAAGAAATACTTAAATGTGTGTACGCATGCACATAATAGTAATTTATATGTATGCCTAAAAGCTAAAATATTAGTCAATACCTCTTACCTTTAACATGAAACGAATTCTTGCAGGAAAACTTTAAACTGCCTCACACGGAAACTAGGAAATTGCGCTCATGCTGCAGCAGCTTTTTTCATGCTTCATGAAAAGTCTGTTAAAAAAAATTATCTTTTAGCATCAGGCTACCCTCTATTTATTGCTTTTTATATTAATGTTGCTGGTGTTGATATATAATTAAAAGTGCCTTGTTTCAGTTTAGGCTAAAAATGTAACACTTTCTTTCTTAAAGGTTCTTCATGCGTTTTCTCGATTGTTTTGCTTTAAAAGTTCACTTCAATAAAACCTGTGAAGTATAGCCTGGCCTTTTTCTCTTTTTTTTCACTTTTTCCCTGGAGGAAAGGAAAATATTTTAAAATATTTTCTCCTGCACTAAATTGTATTGAAAGAAGATGTATCAAATATATCAGTGAAGGAAATGTCAAGCAATGTTCCTCTGCTGATACATTAAGCAAAATCTGTTTAAGTGAGAGATATGTCACAGTGCCCAACCCTCCTGAAGCATCTGACAAAGTTCTTCTGTGGAGAGGGACCTGGGGGTGCTGGTGGGGGACAAAGTGACCATGAGCTGACAGAGTGTCCTGGGGCCAGGAGGGCCAGGGGAAGCCTGGGGAGCACAGGGAAGAGAGTGGGCAGCAGGGCAGGGAGGGGATCCTGCCCCTCTGCCCGGCCCAGCTGAGGACCTCTGCAGTGCTGGCTCCAGTCCTGGGCTCCTCAGGACAGCAGAGACCAGGAGCTGCTGCAGAGGGTCCAGGGGAGGCCACAGAGAGGATTTGGGCTCTGGAGCCTCTCTGTGCTGGGTGGAGACTGCGGGAGCTGGGCCTGGTCAGGCTGGAGAAGGGGAGGCTGACAGGGGATCCCATCAATCCATACAAACATCTCCAAGGGGTGCCAGTGCCAGGATGAGGAGCAATGGCCATCAAATAAAGCACAGCAAGTTCCACCCCAGCAGGAGGAAGAACTTCTGTCCATGGAGGGGCAGAGCCCTGGAACAGCTGCCCAGGGAGGGCCTGGAGTGTCCCTGTCTGGAGACATCCCAACCCAGCTGGACACGTTCCTGTGTCACTGCTCCAGGGGACCCTGCCTGGGCAGGGGCTTGGGCTGGGTGAGCTCCAGAGGAACCTTCCAGACACAGTTATTCTGTGATTCCTTGAGGTTCATATGTGGCTTTTGCCTGTGCCTGAAGACAGGAGATTCTTAAGCAAAGCTTTATTAGCTGTATAAAGTTTATCACCCTTCATTCAGGGCCAAATTGAATCTAGATTTGTGTCCTGTGTATGAAAAGCCAAGCAATCCAGCTGCTTCACAGGGCCTTAACCTGATGCTATGAGAGAGCTGCAGTTTCATCCTCTGGAGGGTTGACCTTTTAATGTACTTAAATTATTACTTTAAATCCTAATAGTTATTTATTTGCTTGGAAATCAAAGCCTCTTGGACATGGCTGTATAGGGTCAGTAATATTTCTCAACATACCACAAGCATGAAAATACCAAAGCCCTGCACTGTGAAATAAATAAAGTCTGCCTTTTCCAGTGTGTTTGTTGCATTTTGTGCATGTATACACAACTCAGTCAACTCTCCATGGCTTTAGAAAGGACAAGCTGCCTCAGGAGCACATCAGATCGCTGATCTGGGAAGAACTGCTTTGCTAAATCACTTGCAGAACAAATATAGCCTTTCCAAGCCTAACTTGGCCTTTGGGTACACCTTAAAGATTCAAATATTACACAAGAATCCCCACTGAAATTTCATTTTTGGTAAAACAAATCAGGAATAAATAAGTACAGCAGTGCAAGAGTGGATGTTTGGAAAAAGCAAGTTTAAAATAACTGTGTGCTTCTTGGTTTTTTTTTTTTTTTTTTTTTTTTTTTTTTTTTTTTTTTTTTTTTTTTTTTTTTTTTTTTTTTTTTTTTTTTTTTTTTTTTTTTTTTTTTTTTTTTTTTTTTTTTTTTTTTTTTTTGTTTTTTTTTGTTTTGTTTTTGTTTTGTTTTTTTTTTTTGTTGTTGTTGGTTTTTTTTGTTTTTTTGTTTGTTTGTTTTTGTTTTGTTTTGTTTTGTTTTTTTGTTTTTTGTTTTTTTTTTTCTCCTGTTTATTTTCTCCATCAGAAAAATGAATAAATATATTTCCTATTATTGTATCAGGAAGAATTATTTTATTACATATTCTTACATGCATTATAGATTTTTTTTTAAAAAAGAAGGCATTGGTGTTGCAAATATTCCCATCATTATTAATCTTGTTTTTATTCCCTTTCATTCTTGAAGGAGTACAAAAGCTGACATATAGGTTACAAAATGGGAAACAGCAAAGTGCTGAGGGATGACATCTGCCCTGGGCGATTAAAAAATATATTTTGAGGGCAGACAGTGCCCAGGGAAAGTTAAAGATTTGGATAAAACACTGACAATCCTGAGTGTGTTTCTTATATTCCTACCAATAGAGTCCATCCAGGATGCACCATGATCATGATTGCACAAACTGGATCCTGTCATCCCAGGGTGATATATTTTCTATTCACCATATATCAAATATTGTCAAAAAAGGCTTATGACAGTATTTGAGCACCTCTCAGCATTCAGCACACTAGCAGTGAAAAAATGACAGCTTTTGCCTTTGTTCATTGAAAGCACTGCAGAAATGTTTTTGGTAGAAGGGAGAGTAGAGGAGAGAGAAGCACAGAACAAAAAAAGATACAGATAAAGAGGTCATTTATGCTTCCCAGTCAAATATATCCATGAAGCTAAAACCCCATCACCTTTTGTGATATAAATTCTGCAATATCACAAGCATCCCTTTCTCTGCTCAGACAGGTTCAGCTTAGACAAAGACACCCTGTGATGACACTTTCTCTGCCTTAACTTTGAGCACAAAAGAAAATATGTGACAATCATTCCACTTTGAAGGCAGGCACAGAGGAGAAGTTTCTAGAACTGGTAGAAATAAATTGTCTCCCTCTTAAAGAATTTTTTTTTAAATTTAAGGAAATCTTAAAGCCTAGTGTATAAATGTGTGGTTTTTTATCATTTATTTCTTTATATTTATATATGAATATTCTTCAGGTACTCATAAATATCACAGTTTCTTATATGATTATTGAGATAGGTGTTTGTTTTATTTATACCAGTTCAGGTAGTTTCACCCCTGTCTCTTAATCTCCATGCAAAACCATACTTTTCTTCTTAATACAAGTAGGGATAAAAAAACAGTAGCTGTAAAAAATGGAATCTGTGCTGAAACTGATGGAAATGCTGCTCAGAGGAGGCTCATGTTGCTCCAGCTGTTAAACACCTGGGATTTACTCTTGAAAATCAAGCAGTGTTTAGGGTGGCATCACAAGCAGTTAGAACAGGGTGACAAAACACTTGTTTTCAGATTCCAGGAATCGCCTGAACCACTGCAGAGAACTTTCATAATTTTTGAATTACTCCCAGTTCTCAGTAAAGGTGGTTGGGAATATCCAAAGGAGCAGAAGGAGTAATTTTTCTGGGTGTGAGGCCCAATAATTCACAGCTGATAGACTGAACCCACCAGGAAACATATTCTGAAAAGTGTCACTGACTTCAGCTTTGAAAATATGATGGACTTGATGAAGGTGTGCCAGGTGAATTAGAGAAGTATTAAATAGGAAATTATCTCCATAAATTACACACATTCTTTCTCAAGAAACTTCATGTACTTTGGGTTTATCTGTGAACATTTGCAGTAAATCTTGGGCCTTTATTAAAGGAAATGTGTTTCAGTTCTAAAATTTAATAAAGAAAGGGTTCTAGAAATGATTTCTGGGAATTCATTTGGGCCACAGAAACTACATCATGTAAGAGATTTTGCTGAAACAGAAGAAGATGATTAATTAAGACATAAGCACAGGAAGACATTAAAAAGTAAGAAACTGGTTGGGCTTTTGAAAACAAAACTAAGAAAATAAAAAAGAAAGGCCAAATAAACTCCACAAATAACTGAAATTATCCAGCATGGAGAGAATGGGAAGATTTTTTTTTAAATCCATGGTGATTGTTGCTGCTTTCATGCAGCCACCCTGTGTTGTTCAAAAGCTTTTGGATCACACCACCTTCATTTCCTGGTATGAGGTATGTAAAGGTATCTGAAACATCTTGTGAAGGGGGTCAAATATCAGAGAAATTTGACGACTTGAAATTTGGGCATTGCCTAAGTAAAAATAGACAAGAAATGGATCTTAAACTACCTTATGTAGTAAAATCCTCAGACCCAAATGCAAAGAAACAAACAAAACAAGACACAAAAAAACCCAACCAAACAAAAACCAACCAAAATAAAACAAAACAAAATACAAACAAAACAGAACAAAAAACAAACAACCAAACCAAACCAAACAAAAAAAAACCAAAAAATAAACCCATTCCAAAAAACCCAAAAAACCTCAAACAAACAAAAAAACCCCTCAGCCCTGATAACTCTCTAAATTTTTACCTTTGTACCTAGAAAATATTGCTTATATTCAATTTTCTGGTAGTCATTTATTCTAACACTCTGAAAGATCAAGTTACTACAAAGCACTTGATAAAACTCACAAACTTTATTCTTCGATTTTGCTCATTTGTTTATTTATGTATATTCAACAATTCCATTAACTGCTAACTAATTTTCATTGCCCTTGAGCCATTTTAGAAATAAAACCATGACCTAGCACATATTATCCTGTAAACCAGAATTTATAGACAAATTTCTAAGGATTTTCATACAAGATGTGAATGGTGATAGGTAAAGAAGCTCAAATAATACTGACAATTATTATTATTCTACTATTTACTATAGTTTGGAGCTATGAGTTTCTTCTTTGGTTGGTTAGGGGTCTTGGGTTTTTTGGTTTGGTTTTTTTACTTAAAAGTGTTTAAAGAGAGCAGCTTGCTGCAGAATGAAATGGGAAAAATAACATAATTGTTTCTGTTGTTAGAGTTTAAAAAATTGTGTCAGCATGGGAGGTAAAGCAGAAAAGAGCATCTTTATAACAGATTATGGCTTCTGTAATAATACTTATTATGCATTTTCCTAGCTTAGAGGACCTTAATGGCTATAAAAATATCGGGAAAATCATTCAACAAGGTGCTACAGGGGAGTTTTATGGTTGTAAATAGGAGTAAAAAAAAAGAAGATTAAATCCATTTTTAACCCTGAGTTACTTGAAAGGTATTTTTAACTACATTAGGTTAAAAAAAATGCTAAAATTTCCCCCTCCCCACTGCAAGAATTAATGATTCATTAAATGTTTTACTCAGCAAGAACAATATTAAACTAGCAAGCAAACAGGATTTACTGTAAGAAGAAACTGTTTTGGTTTATTTTTCTTGAACGTGGAAACAAATGGAAATTCTTTGAAAATTCCTATTTTTAGAATTAAAAAAAAAAAAAAAAAAAAAAAAAAAAAAAAAAAAAAAAAAAAAGGTTAT
>VXBN01014228.1:50056-63905 GCA_013397395.1 Sinosuthora webbiana | reverse complement strand
GTTAAGTGTGCAGCAGAAGGAAACTTCATATTTTCACAAAAATCCTTGTTTCTGCATGCAACATTTTGTCCCAAGTCTTTACCGTAAAATTTACATACTTAAGTCCTGGATTGGTAGTTTCACATTTTAACCAAAATAATAAAACACCCTGTGTTAATGCATTTAGTTTATATTCTGATAGAGCGGAGGCATCTTCTCAATGACTGTTTTATAACATTCATTTCTAACTCCAGTTCCAATTCCTATGGTAGGAGATAAATGTAATGAACAAGGAAGAGCAAATCCTTATTTTTCTCATTTCCACTGTGAAAGGTATAAGGAGGTTTGTGTTTTAATTTCTGCTATTTTTCTTTTTACCTTTTTTTACCACCAAATCTCCAAAGATCAGTGTCATTTCTTGCTTGACAGATCTGATTTTAAATGTAACTGACTGTTATTCAGAGCAATGCAATAGTATAAGGGATTTACATATTCCACAGAAAAGTAGCTTCCTTTTCCTTTTCCTTGTTGTCTGTCTGCTACAACTTTAATGGTAACATCTACTCAATGAAGAGTTTCATATATTTTTATTGTGGTAAACAGCTGGCTTATATAACAGCTGATATAAATATTGTCTACATTGTTCTTCAGAACAGAAGAGAACATAATTTCTGGAAGTGAAAATGCTGCACATTAAAACAAAACAAAACAAAAAGAAAAAAACAACAACAACAAAAAAAAACACAAACCAAAACACAAAAAAACCCACCAAACTAAACAAAATAGCGGAAGTGGTGGAAAAGAAGCTACTGGGATAGCTCACTTACACATTGTACTTATGCTTGTCTGAAGACTAACATTCTCCTGGTTATTTACATAAATGAAACCTAGCCTTAGGTCAAAATCACAACCGACAAAGAAGAAATAAGCTTTCAGCTGTGCAGTCATGCCACAAGGCTGAATATGGCTCTTTGAGTTAAAGGGCCTCTTTTTTATTCTCTCTGTAGATGTGATCATTAAAGTATATCCAATTTCTCATGAAGTGGACAGAAATCTAGACTCCCATGTCATCTGCTTTATTCAGTGAAGATCAATTTAAATGGCAGCTTTCATGACAAATTTTATGCAGGGGAAAGGTTCATGAAGGGATGAGCATACGAGGGAGTATGTTCCCTGACATGAAATTTTGGGAAAATTCTGTAAATTAATCAATTTGTTTAAGTCATTGGACTTTCTTAACATGGCTAATATAGGTTTCAGTTCAAAATTCGTCTTTAGAATCCTGAATCTTGTATTTGAGAAGCTGTGGCAGTCCAGTGAAGATCCCACTGATTGGAAAAGGGGAAAAACCCCCTCCACTTTTAAAGGCTAAACACAAATAACCTTGAGACATTATTCTTGCTAGCAACAGTGAGCGAAGAATAGTCAGGCTATACAATCCCAAAAGAATTTGTTGGATTTTGAGTCTAAAATAATCCTTGTTATATTTAAAATACATTGAAGTAAAAATTCCTATATCTTTTTTGTATTTCAAATTTTTTATGATCTTCAGTTATGCATTTTTTTTTTTACCATACTTTCATTTTGTTCCTCATCAAAGGAAACAAGCTGATAGATAAAAATACTTTCAGGAAGACTAGAATAAATTAACTGTTTTGTCATTTGTGGGTTCAAGAATCTAACTTGGGACAGAAGTGTGATCAATTCACCAATTTGTTTCAGTTACAATTTTTGTAATTGAAACAAAATAATTACATTGCTAAGGGAAGAAACACATAACTGTGATAGTGTCTTTTGATGACAAGTATATTCTTTGGTACTCGTGAACCAAACTCATTTGCAAAGGACAACAAATAGACCCATCAATGTCATTTAGAGATTAACTACACAATATGAAATATTAGAAAATGCAAAGAATGCATTTTCTTGAAGCTAAAGGATCTGGTAATTTAGATATTCAAGTCACCATTTCTATTTCCAAATAAATAAACCTTTAAAGTGGGGAAAGGTCTTTGGCTAACTGTGGGAGGTCAAACAAGTCTCAGTGTTAGTGATAAGAAGTAAGTTTTCTTGGGGTCATAGTAACTTGTTGGCATTTTTTCATTATTCTGTATTTTACATGCTTTCCCAGGGACTTTGCACACTGTGCATTGAAAGGACTCCCAAATATTCTGTGAAACTGAAGACAGCAGCAGAAGCAAATAAACACGAAAAGCATGTAAAAGATTTAGCTATTCCTGTAAATTGCATGGTAAATTGCAATCAGGAAATTGTCAGAACTCCAAACAGTGAAGAAAATTAAAAACAAAAACAAACAACAAAAATGCCAAACCAAAACAAACAAAACCCCCCAAACAAACAAACCACAACAGTGACCAAGCAGCAAGAAAGTGTAGAAGAAAGTAAATAATTTTCAGTGCTCCATTTTAAGAGTCACAAGCCAGATGGCAGAAAAATGGATATGTGTTAGAAATAATAGAGATAAGAAGGTTTAGACAGAACTCAGAAAGCTACAGCCTCTATGAGAAATTAGGTTAAAATACACATCAAGGAGTCAAGGAGATTTATATAAGAATAGGAAACTAGTACAGGATACACAAAAAGGTGAAACAACATCATGCAGTAAAGCCAATCTGTCAGCAGTAGTACCAGAACTTTAAAGCTAAANAAAAAAAAAAAAAAAAAAAAAAAAAAATGGAAAACAGAAGGCAGACAGTGAAGCAACACAGGAAGGAGTGGATTCTCATCAGGTTAAAGGTCCAAGATGAAAAATCAAAAATGTATTTGGACTTCTAGGATCTGGTTTAGGTCTTCTCATGGACTAACACAAGGTAATTGCTAAAACAATTTGAATATTTATTTTATAATATAAACTTAATTCAACTTTTTCCTGCCATAATTTTGAACTAAAGAAATAAATAATTTTGCTTTGCAGTCTTTTTTATTTAAAGCAATGGAAAATATAGTAAACTGAGGGAACAATGCTGCTTAAATCTATAAACTTATCTGAACTTCTAAAATCAGTGTTGATCTAATACCTTCAATGTGCTAATGTCTTGAATTTACAAGGAAATATTTCCACTCTTACCGTTGTTTTTGAACTTGGTCCAGAGATACCAGTTTTAGGGTCTGTCAAACTGGAGGTATCCAAAATTTCTGGAAAATACTGTTGTTTCTGCAGGCACTTTTGAACATTCAAGCCATCATTTTTCTGCACTTTTCTTGGCAGTTTGGAAACTTACGTAATTCCAAATTGTCTTGGCAAGCATAAGACTGCAGAAGGACAGCTCCTTGCTGAGATCCTCTCTCTGCACCATGGGTTTATTCCAGAGTTCTTAGGAGAGTGTTTGTGCACTTGGAAAAATCTGCTCATGTACATTTATTTCCACTATTAAACTTGCTTCCGAACTGATATTTAGCTCCCATAATAGGTATTTTTCAAAGATCATAGTGTGAACAGAACATAATCATATTCTTTCATTGCATTATATAACTTCAATTTCAGGCCTTTTGGCTTTCCTAATTCCTGAGCTATGGAAATTGCTGGGCGAAATGATTTCTTCCATGACCCCACTGCTGAAAGGGAAAGCTGAAAGTGCTCCGGCTGCAGACTTTTTCTTGTTAAAATAAAGAATGGGTGGCTCATTTGTTCTTTTACTCTTAGAAATTTTTTATTTACAGGCTAGTTACCTGAAGTATCTCTAAATAAAAAGAAAGATAAGTTGTGGAAAGAATAAATAAATGTAGAACAAGATAAAAAAGAATATTTGTAGAAAGAATAAGAGTATTTTAAGCTTGCACCTAGAAGAAGGAACCAAAGGCTGAAGTTTAAAGGGATGCCTGGAAGCATTTTATTTATATATTTATTCATTCTTTCACTCAGTCACTGATTTTTTCTTAAGAGTTGCAGTTTAGAAGCATGGTGCTTATATTAGGCCCCCCATAGTTTTCCTTTCAACATTTTATTTAATTTTGTATTATCCTCTGCTCATCTCTTTGTAAGTAATTATATCTTCCATGACCACAAAAAACATACTCTGCATATTTGTGCATGCATTGACATGACCTTACAAATTTTATGAGAATTCATGCAATCAGAAAAAAAACCCCAACTTGTGAAGATCTACACTCATATTTTATGGCATAAAGAATAACAAATATAGGAACAGAAAAGGTAAAACAATTAATTAAGTGAGCTCAGGGAAGAACCAGATTAAGTGAGCAGTAGGTTGGATCCTGTCCATAAAAAAGAAAAAAAAATAAAGAAAGAAAAGAAGTAGATTCTCTAACACAACTGATTTGCAATTTTGGGATAGAATATGGGACTGCTGTGGCAAAAGGTATCTGTTCCAGTAAGATTTGATTGATATTCACATCTCAGGAGGCCCAGAAATAGAGCTAAATTTAGAAAAAAGTGTATGGAAGAGCACTGCTGATGAAAGTGCATGCTTCATAAACCTCCAGATTGTGACTGTCAATGTTTAACCAGCTCAAGTCAGCCAGCCTGAGACTGTCTTTAAAAAGCAGAGAAGTTGAGAACTTGAGGTGATGTCTGCCTTTGGAACACGTCAAAGTTGGTTTGGCACCAAATGGTTACTGAATGTATTTCAACAGCAATAAAACAGCAGGGGGAAAATGGCTTTATCCACATGTCCTGAGTACCTGCCTTCTGCATTAGTATCTATATTAGTGCCACATATTTCCACAGGAATGTTAGAGATAATCACCTAGAAAGTCTTCCAGACAGCACACTTGGAAACATGAACCTTTAGCAGCATCAAGCAAGATTAGGATGCCTCAGGTTTTTGTAGCATATTCAAAAAGGCCAGAATGAAAAAAACATCTAGGACCATATTCTTGTATGTACTAAAATAAAACCAGATCTTTACCAACCCTCCCAAGGAGGAGTGGCCCCTTCACAATGTAGTTCTTTCACTTTGCTCCTGAAAATGCCAATACAGGGATTATATAAAGGAGCACAGAGAGCCCCCATCAGATGCCCCTCTCAGAGCATAAACAGATAGGAGAAGCACATGAGAAAGAGAAATTCTTCCACACCAGACACTTTTAAAGAATTACATTTTGAGAGATCAGGGAAATCACAGAATTGCTGAGGCTGGAAAAGACCTCCAAGATGGTCAATTCCAATTTTGACCAGTCTCCACCTTGTCAACCAGAGAAGAGCGCCGAATGACACAGTTTCTTGTGCACCTCCAGGTGACCCAACACCCCTCTGAGCCCACTAAAAGCCTTGACATTTATCTCAATGAAGAAATGCCTTCTTCCTTTACCGCCTGCTGAGAGAACTGCAGGTAGGAAGGGAGATAAACCAAAACCGATTCAGATTAGCAAAGAAGCATAATTTGATTTTTTGCTAGTGGGCAGACAAATCATACCTATTCAACATGTATCCAGTTTGTGTCTGTCATCTGCAAAAGTAATTACTGGTAGTGGCCACACTGCTGCTTTGAAATGCTACAGTGCACAGGAGCTCCTGTAAAAAAACTCCAGAATATTTTACCTGTCTGCTTCTTGCTCACCTCTTAGGCAGAGTCTTTAAACACAGTTCCAGAGCAATGCAAACAGCAGTATATCAAAGGATTGGAGGAGACTGTGCTGCACATAAAACACAGCTTGGAACTGACAGAGAGAAAAATTGGAAACAACGATTCTCTGAGCAAATAATCTCAACTCATGTTGTTTTCCACCCCTGCAGTTCTCATTTGGGGAGAAGCCAAACAAGCTAATCTAACAGATGTCTGTGCCACTGATTTAAAGTCAAAGGTAGGACACTTCCAATATCCATCTAATTCAAACAGGGAAGCTTTCTACTGGTAGCCACAGAGCAGCACTGAGCTGGTACTCTCCCTCTAATCAGGCAGGTTGGTATTTATTGCTCTTACGCAGCTCTGCCTTGTGTGATTCTGAGCAACTTGATGATTACTGCCCTCAGCAAAAAATCCCATTATTAGGGATAAACTATAGTTATTTTTTTATTTTTTTATTTTTTTTTTTACTTTAAATTTCTATTTTACAAATAAATGGAAACAATGAATGAATATTAATTTTGGTAGTCAGCAATTCAGCATTCAGTAAGAATCCTTCAGAGATCATTTCAGAGACAGAGTGATTTTCATGGTTTAGAGATTCAACTCTGGTACAAAAGGATATGCTAAACTAAACCTATCTAGATAGATGAAAAAAAAAAAAACAAAAAACAACCCACAAACATCAAGCCATATTTTGGTCATATGACTACAGTTTAAATAGGGCTTCCTGGCCAGGTCCTGGTAAACCCTTTCTCTGAATCAAAATCTTCAATTAAAATAGCATAACACTTCCACATTTTGCTTCTCAGCTAAGCCTTTGGGATGTGAATTAAATATCCACTCACAGCTGAGCATGCCCTGGTGACTTCTCCAGCTTGAAATCATGGCTTTGAGGAAAGTGTTCATGTTCACTTTGAAGTGCTAGGACTTGAAACGAGGGATAACAATCTAAATAGGAACACCTTTGCTTTCTTGATCAAGGCAATAACGAAGAAGAAAGACAAATCTGACACAAAGAGAGAAGTAGCATTTGATTTTCACTTTGGAATTAGCCATGGCTGAAACAGGCATTCTTTCTGGAGATAGAAGTCACTACTTCCTTTCTTGTATTCCTTCTCCCCTAGGCACACTGGAAATCCCATATCTTTTTTTGCTTGTGTCCTTGATACCCTTATTTATTAAGTCTGTCTTTTGAGAGTTCTTTACACTATACCAATCCCTGTCCAGCAGGGATTCTTGCATGGATTTTTTTTTTTTCTCCAGTGTAAATCTTAGAATTTCTATGGGTACATGATTTTGTGATTTTGATTGGTTTTTGTTGTTTTGGTTTTTTTTAATTATAATTTCTTCCTTCATATGACAGTGAACTTGAGGGGATGCTAATTAATATTATTTGGGAACTGTAAAATGATAAACATGCTGTTCATAGAAAAGGCAGAGGCTGTTCAACAATGGGCAGCCTCATTTGTTTAAAAAAACATTGAATTCTCTTGATAGCAATGACAAAAAAGACAGATTGAGGTATTACATATCTCTAATGCTCTTTTCTTTGTTTATATAAACTTTTATTTGTTTATAGGCTTTTCAAAATGTATGCCATGTCCAAAATAAGAAAATGTAATTAAAAGAAAAGAATTTTAAGGAGAAGGGAAAAAAATTGCATGACCTTTAAAAGACATTTCTGCCTCAGATGCTGATCGACAAAATGTTCTCGCATTCTTATATATTTACATGGCCTCAGGCAGTTCCAATACAGAATTTTCTCTGCTGTGTACTTTCCTACAAACCAGTAATTGAGGGTTGTTGCAGTGTACAAAGTCACAGTAATTTAACATTTTCTGTAAATGCCAGCAGAGGGTTATTCAGTTTCTGGAGGTCCCAGAGTCTTTTACACACCATCTACCCCAAAACAGTGATGCTACAGGAAACCACCAAGAAAAGCAACAGAAAGCATCCTGCTTGTTCCAAAATTGAGGAAATCTGCTTTAATATGTATTTACACAACAGTGTTGACAAATATCAATAGAATGAAGCTACTGATTAATGACATTATTTAGTGGGTTTGACAAAAGCAGGGAGCATTTGAGGTTTTAGTCACTTATCCAACTGAATCAATTACCCATGATTTAAATCTTGTGGCTGCTGAAAAGAGCAGTTAGATGACCTGAAAATTTGTCTTCACCTCCGGAAAAAACACCTATTCAAGGTTTCACAACAACAACAACAACAACAACAATGTGGTAATTGAGAATATAAATGCATAACACTGATTTTCTTTTTTTTTGCTTTTTTTTCTTCCCCCCCTGCCCCCCAGAAATAATGACATTTAGATTTAAAATTAAATGAGAGAGGACACTTACCCTCCTACCGACAGAATGTGGGGACAGCTTGCTTGGTGTTTTTTTCACTTTTTCACTTGAGGTGTTGCATTATTTTCTAATTACCTCTTCAGCCTGCATTTTTATTCCAGAAATTTAACTGTTTTCTGTACCTGACACATACTCTGGTTTGTGCATTTTTGACTGATTTCTGACAAATATTTCCCCTAAGTGGCACTTTCTGTGTTATGGTCCTCTGTTTCTCATGAAATTTGAAAGATGTCTACTTTTGTGCTTCTCTGTTGAGGGATATTTCATGATGACAGATATTTTTGACAGAAGAGATGAGCAATAACCTACTCAAACTGTTAAAGGCTCAGCAGTCAGGTTTGCATTTGTTTTCACAGTAGGTTAATAGTAAAGATCTTGATCCATTATCCTGCAGCAGCTTGTGGAGCCTAAGGGAGTGTCACTCGAAGATTTGGGAATCTGGCTAAGCAATTAAATGTTTATTTCCATC
Organism: Sinosuthora webbiana; assembly: GCA_013397395.1. NCBI lineage: Eukaryota > Metazoa > Chordata > Aves > Passeriformes > Sylviidae > Sinosuthora > Sinosuthora webbiana. The sequence goes on along the minus strand of VXBN01014228.1, from coordinate 55,539 downwards.
AAAGAAAAACGCTTAAAAATACATTGTTCCTGTACTCTCTGAACCATCCTTCATTCTTCATTCATCATTGGTTTTCAGTTTTCTTTACTTTCACTTTCTATACATATCCAATGGCACTAAGGCTAATGTTTATGCCATTAAGTATAATTACTTAAATATTTAAACAGTGATAGACACATTCATTCTAGTAACAAACCTATTCAAATAGTCAAGAGAACATTACAATCTGAGTCAAGCATTATTTGGTTTCCATCTCTCTTAAGAGAGACTGTGAAAGTAAATGAAAGGAAAATCCATTTCTACATTCCTGTTTGAATAGAGCAGTTCCTTCACAGGTTAAATCAGTATTTAATGGATATATTTCCCTTGTACGTCTCATTCTTGTACAGCTCATGTGTGAACCTTAGGTATTTCTGTCCTTTGCAACGCTGTTGGTTGTTTCCCAAAGTGAAAGATCTCCCAACCCCCAGGCTTAATTCTGATTTTAATCTCATGGCATCACAATGTAAAAGAGAAAATTATAATTTTGAAGGATGTTCACCTAAAAAAAATTCTATTTGTATCCTAAGATTGTTACACAAGACCATAAGACAAGATGCTTGTTTGGATCTCCTGCAACTTTGATCACTGCACCTATCTGATTTAAGTTACAACGTGCAATTTAATAACTAAAGAACATTTGTTTGTAAAATTAAGACATAAAACTACATACAAACATGATTTTGCTACATATGAACAGCCTTCATCTTGCCTGACCCCTTAAAATTTTGTGGTGTTACAGAGAAGGCTCACTCCTGAAAACCAGAAGCTACTCCTAAAGCCCTAATCTTCCTCTAAATGAGTATCACATAAACTTACATACCCCAGACTTGAGAACCATAGCAACAGGGAAAATTGCATACAACCAAAATCAAATGCAATTTCCATTATTGAAAACACAAAAGTTTTGTAATTCATTCAAATACAGATCAGTATTTAAAAATCCCAATTTAAATGTCTGGTTGTAGTGAGGGACAAATAATTGACCCAATATTTTGCTGAAGAGAATTAGATCCCACAAAAATAATGCTGGAAATGAGCTTGTCAAGGACTTAGCATTTTCCTGCATTTTGACCTCTTTCTCTGTCATTTTGTCCTTCCCTGACTCTTGATACAAGGATTTGTTATGGCAGCACTAAAATGACACTCAGGTCCCATAGCAGGAGTTTTAATGCCCCTGTTCTTGCAGCTCTCCCCCACAGCAGTGGCAGTTTAGTTCACAGTTTTGAAGGACAGAAAATACTTTTACCGTTTATCTTGCCCTGTTGCACAGCACAGTGGAATTATAATCAGGAGTTATTTTTGAAAGTCTCCTTCTAAATGTTTGGCCTGTCATGTGGGCCTGTGCAGTTTGTTGCGCACAGGCCTCTACAAGGCCCAGATGTCTTCTGAATGCAGTGCCTGTGCTAATAAACTTACCCACAGAATTTGAATATAATATCTGAGACTTGTAACTTGTAGTTAAGTGGCTGCTAATTGCACTTAGCACTGAAGCAGAGAATTTGGGCAGGGTGAAGAAAATTTTTTGCAATGGAGCTCATAAATCGGCCTTCAGTCCTTACTTTCATAAATACATTAAAAAAAAAATCAGAATTTAGGTCTTAAGCTACACCACCTAACACAAAATAAATCCAGCCATCTCAGCATGCAAAATCTAATAGGCACTCAGTCCTAAATCTTTTTGCTTTAGAATTGATCGAGTTAGGCTGGACAGGCTCAAATGAGTATAAGTAAAAAATTTCTATGCATTACTATGAACCCATAAAAGTATATTTATTTCCATAGATGTAGATAAATATACCTATATGTAGATAGATAAACTTTCTACAGGCTTAACGATTTTTTTTTCCTTCAGATTCAGACAGGTAAAAAATTTGTAAAAGATCTGAAAACTTTATCAAAACTGATAAGCCAAAATTATTCTGTCCTCTAGTGAGAGAATCTTGTGTGGTTTTGGGGTGATGTTTCTTGTGGTTTGATTTTGTTTTGTTTTTGCTGAGGAAACATATTATCATTATTAAACATATTAATTCAATACCTTGATTTAAATTTTAGATTACTGAAGCTGGTGGAAGAATTTGAACTCCCTTATTGTCCTTGAAGTTGAATTGCAAAAGGAGTTGAAACCAGCTAATAAAATGCTTGCTCTTTGCATACATTTCAACTAAGATTTTAATGCTCCCACTCTGCAAATAAACCTACAGGAGGAATCTCAGGCATTTCCATAAAATCAGGAAAGTGTGGTACTAATTTACTCTATTTCATTTATGAGAAAATATGATCCTCTGCCTAATAATCTGTTGATTTAATTTGCCTTATAAAGTAGACACAATTTTTCAGAGGCCAACTTCCAAGCATTTCCCCTGTTGGAGAACATTTAGGAGTTTAGGCAATTTTTAGCTGGAAAATCTCAGTATTTCTGAGATTATCTGAGCTCCACATACCCCCACAACCACAGTGCCTGTCCAGGAGCCCAGTCAGGAATGGGCATTGCAGCTCTCAGCTGTGTTTTTTGGAGTCTCTTTGCTTTCTCCAAAGGCTGAGGATACGTTCCTTTCTACATGATCTCCTTCCCAGTTGAAACAGTCAGATATTTACTGCAGTGTCTGCTTTTGCTGAGGTTTTTCTGTCACTTGTGAAGACATATTTTTTCTAGTTTAACTCACAATGCAATTTTTTCCCTCCCATAGCAGCATTTGTTACTCAGCACCCTACGTGAGGTTTTGAAACAAGTACCTCAAAGGCATATTTATACCTGAGGACCTTCCAAAATTAGCTTGAAATGTTTCTGGCCGAGGAATAGGGAATATGTGAGCAATTCACTGTAAGTGTGGCTGTGTAATAGCTCTTGTGTTGGTCACAAGGCAAGATAACAGCCCCTGAGGCCTGTGCCCTATTTTGACACCTCATCTTCAATATATTTTAAGTGCCTTCAAATAAAAATAGCATCCTTTGTGTCTGTGTCATGTTTGCTGGAAGAGAGAAAGGCTGAGAGCGTTTTCAGAAAAATTCAAGTAATTAATGTAAGATAATCTATTTTTGTGTGGTGGTTAGCATGTATTATGTGATGCCATCACCAGATTCATATCTAATAATAGCTGTTCTTTCCAAACCTATAAGTACAGAGTACTGTAATTATCATACTAATAGGTAGTTTAAGAATTGTGGGCATTTTAATGTGCACCACTCAAATTAGACTCTTGTTATTGTTTGATAGGATAAGTACAAAGATCTAATTGTTCAGGAGCTGAAAAGTACTGTTCAAAAATCTAGAAAAATGTTATGAAAAATGAAAAATAATAATAAAATGAACATATTTATACCACAGCAATAACCAAGGCAGGAGTGAGAGGCAATATTATCTATTACCTATATTTTCTCTGCTTAAGAGTTTCCCTCAGCATGATCTTGCAGTGCTTCAGATGATTTGAATTTATATTTATTAAAGTTCAATTCCAATGTACTTCTTCTTAAAATTAGTCTTACCCAAGGCAACTAAAGTGTATGGACAATTATCACAGTGTGAACAATATTTGCGCAAAGAAACAAAGCTACAAAACTTTTGCTTTATTCTCAATATCAACTTGTCTAGTCAGGAACTTTTATTTAAGACAGTTAGCCAGACCCTCTGTCTTTCAACCACACACAATACCTGGCAGTCCTGAAACTTTTTTTTGAGAAAATTTTGTTAACCAAAATGCAATTTTAAGAGATACTTCTTGTAAAAAAGGATTTCTTCAGTTATCCTCACTAATTGTGTTTCATTTTAATGAAATCTCTTACTTTCCATGTCCCCATCAATAACAAATGCAGCGCAACAAAGTCATCGTGTCAGTCATAAACAAAATTAAAAAAGCAGTAATCATCATGTCTGTCATTGACTGAAAAATCTAAATATACTGGATTTTTGGATTCAATTAGCACAAAAAGCTGCTATATGAATGTAAATATGTTTGCCTAATGTGATTGGCTTTTATATCTTCATCTGCATTACCTGTCTTCTTCCAAACTCTCCTTTTGTCCACAAATATGAATGCAAATTTTTTTTTATTGTTGGCTCACATATTTTATTTTGATGACCCAGAAAGAATTTCTACTTTCCTTCACTTAGAGCAAAAAGAGAGTCTGGAATTTTTCATACCCTGCCTTAATCTCCCACCTATGTAACAATTTCTGAAACGTTAAAAATAGACCTAAAATAAAAATCATCATTAATTACTCTTTTCCGTCTACAGGAGGAAAAAATGTGTGAAAACCCCATATTCAGGTTTTTGGTTTTTTTGGGTGGTTTGTTTTTGTTTTGGTTTGTGGTTTTTTTGTTGTTGGTGGTGTCTTGGTTTTTTTTTTGTTTTGTTTTGTTTGTTTTTTTGTTTGTTTGTTTCTGGGAGTTGTTTTGGTTTTGGTTTTCTGGGGTTGTGTTGTTGTTGGTTTTTTTGGTTTTTTTTTTTGGTTGGCTTTTTTTGCTGTTTAGTTGTGGGTTTTTTAGGGATTTTTTTGTTTTTCAGGGGGAGGTTGTTTTGGTATGGGTTGTGTTTGGGATTTGTTTTTTTTTTTTTAATTTTATTTATTTATTTTTAATTTTTATTTTGGAAGCAGAGTTTGTCCAAAGACTTTGAAGTCTTTCTGTTTGCATTACCTCAGTTTTGTGCAGTCCCAGACAAAAATACTACCCGAAATGTTCACACTGATGGGAAATTACTTGAAATATATATATAAAAAAGTAAATTACTTTCACATATTTGTTGATTCTTGAGCACAAAAATATTCAAGAAGGTGAACTCAATCATGTTTATGAAGATTTGGGATGGAAACTTGTTTCAACACATTTCATTTTTTCACAGAATGGTAAGATACTTCTTGCCTAGATCTTACAGGAAGATATCAAGGCTTCTATTTCTGGAGCTCTGTGTGTGCAAGTATTAAATACTAAATATATATCAGATACCTGTATTTTGTGGCACATTCAATACCCTTTGCATTTCTGTTTTTCAGGTCAGTAAAGAAGTTTTCACAGCAGGGGACTCAGAGCAAAATTCAAGGCTGTACATATTCACCACCCCTCTTGCTGTCACTCACCTGGTTCCTGTCCAGCAGCAGTACCTAAAATTTGATTAATTTACACCTTTGTAATTGGAAAAATACTACTGCCCTCTTCAAATAAGCATCACCTCATTTCAAGAGGTCACCAAAACAACAAATTTTGGCACATATCACTGTAAAATGCTTCAGAAATGCAGAAAAGAAAACATTTCTATGCTTTCATACATTTAGAGATTCCTGTGGGTTTTGCTGTGATTAATTTTACAAGACACAAGACCCATAGAAATGTTGTGGGGTTTTTTTTTTGTTTGTTTTGTTTTGTTTTTGGTTTGTTTTGTTTTTGTTTTTGTTTTTGTTTTTGTTTTTGTTTTTGTTTGGTTTTTGGTTTTTGGTTTTTGGTTTTT
>VXBN01014228.1:29727-49916 GCA_013397395.1 Sinosuthora webbiana | reverse complement strand
TTTTGTTTTTTTTTTGTTGGTTGGTTGGTTGGTTATTTTTTAAAAAAAGACCTGTATACAAAGATGTCATCAAAGACATTTAGTCATGGAAGACTACCACGGGTTGACCTGGCCCATCTGCCACCCTCTCAACAGTGAAATTTAACATATCCAGAAATTCAGTAAACTTGGATGACTGGTAAACTCCATGTAATTTCAAAAATCACAACAATAATCTAATATTTTCTTGTTCCAGGTGAACCATTTTTCTTTCTTTAGAAAGAAAAACAGAAATCAGAGTTGCACTAAGTGTAATTTAAGTTTCTTCAATGGAACAGAAATAATGTTTTGAAACCTGGGCTCTCAGATATTCTCTGCATTAAATCTATCTCTACATTTCCCTCCTACCTTGTGGGAGAGTAAATAAGTCTTGCAGCTGAAGCCTGCTATGATGCCTGTTTTTCAGACTGTAGGTACAGGTCCTGTCACAGGTCTCCTTTGAGCATAAAAAGCATCGAATTACTAATGGTTTAAATTCAACAGAAGTGAATTTTCACCTGTTCTAACTATTTCATGCAGATTTTTCATCCAGGCCATATATATTCAGTCAAAAAGTATATCAGGAGTTAAATTATCTCTTTACTATGAATGTCCTCTTCTAATTTTCATTATGCATTGTTGTTTTTCTTTTCAAATATAAAACACTTTTTTTTAACAAAGAACCTATAAGTGGGATGAGTTCTCCTCATCTTCCTACATTAGCAATAATTTCCACCTATGAGAAAACGGCTGTAAAATTCTGCCTTTTTAAATATGGAGTGTTTATAAATTTCTTTCTGGATAAAATGGTGGACGAAGTCCAGCAGAATTGAAAACCAGTTCAAATACCTATCTGAAATACTCTATTTTTTATTGGTAGCAAACCTTCATATTCTTCCATGCTTTGTTGTAAATAAAATACATTAAGGAGAGATGAATAAATTTCTGAATAGTTTGGAAAAGGAATTTCACTGTTTGTTGCATTAGGTATAAATAATATTACAGACCTGTGCCAGTCTTTTCATTGAAATTAAAAATTTCCCAGCAATTTATAAGCAGAGATTCTCATCCTCAGAGTGAGCACATTAAGGCTTTTCAAAACGTTTTCATTTTGAGCAAGAAAATTTAGGCAATTGCTTTAGGAAGAGTAGGAGTAGTGGAGTGGATGAAGTGGTAGCACAAATGGAATGTCTTCAACTGCATCAGTATTTTACAGACTTTTCTAGACTTCCCTTAAATTTGAGAATAATCAAGAGATCTGGCCATGTGTGTTTCAATACCAATTTTCTAAGTTTTCATTTCAGAACTCTATTGAAATGATAACAATTCTAGCAATTTTTAGAAGACCTATGACAAAAAAAAACAAATCAGGAAAAGAAACATGACCTTCTATGTTTAATGTCTGAGTTGCTACAAATAAAAAGAATACAATTTAGGTGGAAATTGATCCATTTTTATTAATATCTGAATGGATAATGAGCAAATGCCAAAAAAATGAGCTTGTCCAATCAATTACTTTGCCAGTCTATTCTGTAAAAGGAATGAAAGATGAAGCTGAAAGTTGAAAATCTTACCAATGGATATTACTTTTTCCTAATATCACAACTAAATCTAGTACAGTCATATTCAACAGGATTAATATCCGTAATTCACTGCATTTGATTGTCTCATGACACTTATTAACTACAGTGATAGCTGAAATGTGTGCATTGTATTTAGCATAATTTCATTCTTTTTTCTTTCCTTTTAAAATAGTTTTTCCTTTTTTATTTTTGCAGTAAGTTTTTTTTTTTTTTTTACAGTAAGTTTTTTTCTGTTACTATATACAAATTTCCTGACTAGCAATTTCATCTCCAGAAGCAAACAGAAGTACCCCTGTAAATTACCATCAACAAATAGCAAACAATGTCAGAAAGATGTGCTTTCATCATGTCTTGTGATAAAACTCTTAATTTTGTTAGGAGGAGGGGAAAAAAACAGTGGCATTTTGAATCCCAGTATCTTACGAAACTGATCATTTTGGATCTAGTGTCTGATGTTTGCAGACTCAATTCATAGAGAGATTTTTTTTCAGCTGAGTGTAACATAATGGTTTGCTGGAAGGTGTAGAAATAATTTTGGCAGCTGAAAAGAGAACATATGATGTACAAATAAGTAATTTCGCCATCCAGTATTTTTAAAAACATATTGTGCATTTGGCATGAAGAAATAATTTCAGAAATATCAAGTGGCTAAAATTTTTGTGCTTATAAGCAGATGAAAAGAAGAAAAAGCTACAATGGGTACATCTATCCTAGTCAATGAATGTTTTCTGGGACTATTTTATGACAAAGAAATTAAAGACCATAAAATAACCTGCATTTTGTTCTATTAAACATCAGGTAGCTGGAACAAGTTTTTCTTGCTTTTCTAATTTCTCAGCTTGATTGTTATTTTTGACATGCTAATTGTTTCAGAATCATAAGAAATCCTCGGGAAAGACTGAGAAACTTTAATCCTTGGTGGTGCTATTGGTGCCTTTTTTTTCCTACTTCTACAACTCTTGGTGCTCCCCAAGACACCAGGAAATTCAACCATTAGACATATAGCCATGAAAAGTCACATTTATTTGACCACTTAGAGAACTGTTGTCTTTATTTTAAATTTTAAATAAACTAGGTTTAAATTAGATCATTAAAAAAATTAAGACAGCAAATATGTAATTCATCTTCCCAAAACTTTTCCATGAAGTGGCTATAATTTCTGTGATCAAAACAAAAGGATGTACCTACCTTTCCATATCAACTAAATCAAAATCACATCTAATATCAAACACCTCCAGATAAGTAAATTTGTCTATGAAGATTAAAATGTCCTTATGTAGAATTTCTGAAAGAAATGGCTCAAACAGCTTTGGACTGAGCTGGAAGGGAACATGAGAAAAAAGCTCATAGGCAGATAAAAAAATACTAACAAAAAATAAATGTTAATTCAGGTAAAAATATAAATTAAAATATATTTAAATAAATACTTAAAATATTTACCAATCTTAAATTTCATATTGTATCTACTTCTTTGGTAATTTTATTTCCCTTGTTTTCACATTTGTATCATAACTACAAGTAAGTGAAGAAGCAGATTTCAGAACAGCAAGGCTGTCGTTATTAATTATAAGAGATGTATAAAGTTAGGTATTCCCCAGAAACAAACCTCATTAACCTATGCACCACACCATTAACCTAAAGTCAGAAATGCTCATGAGGCAGCCAGCAAAAATGGTGTTTTGCCTTTGGGCAATAAACAGCTTAAACAGATGAATGTTAATATTTTATTACAAATTTCCAGATGGATATCCTCTATTACCATTAATGGTGAGGAAAAAGAAAGAAAGATTATTTCAGTGAAAACAGTGTTTGCAGGATCATAGCTTGAACAAATCTTTTTGATCATGTGCTTTTGGATAGTCAAAGAACTGACTCACCATGAGCAATTTTACCTACATAAGTATCAGTTGCATTGTCTCCATCTTCTCTACTCAAAATCAGAATATTCCCTCAATGGGCTCCACCAGGACAGGTATGGATATATCATTTGTAGATAAGCAAGTAGAGGCCCCAGGGTGGAAAATCAGACCAATTTTGGCAGCCTCTTCATCTCTTCAATAGCCAGTTATACCTGCATTGTACATGATGCTCTGCTTGTAAATCTATTTAGTACAAATTCATGACACATATTTTAATGACTGTAAAAGCAACTGCAAAGACAGACAACCACCCAGGATATAAAAAAACCCCATTAATGCTGAGAAAATCAACTTGAATTTCAGCTGGATCCCAATGTCCTGGAAGGAAGGACAGCTCATAAAAACATGAGTTAAGTGTCTTCTTACCTTACATGACTGAGAAAACATAGCAGACATTTAGCAAGTCTGACTCTGGCAGGATATAAGGACAATAATAATAGAATCATATATATATAGAATCATATATATATAGAATCACATATATGGAATCATAGAATGGTTTGGGTTGGAAGGGACCTTAAAGATCATCCAGTGTCGCCACTGCCATGGGCAGGACACTTCCCACTATCCCAGAGTGCTCCAAGACCTGTCTGAGCTTTCTGGAACCCTGGAGGCTGAAAATTTCAGGCTTTCTCTGCTAAATGATGCTGACCCTCAAGCAACCACATTTGACTTGAGGCCTTGGAACAGGCTTCCAAGATTGAATGATAGCACTGGGGTTGTGGGTGTGTACTTTGAATAGTATTGTGTGATCTCACAGGGTGAAAAACTTAGATTTAAGATTTTAGTATATAGCAATACATGTGAGTTAAGATGGAGGACATTGGGCGTTGTCTGAGTCCTTCTTCTTCACCTTCTTCTTCCTTCTTCATGGGTTTGGGTGGTTTACCGTAATTGGGTGAAAAAGGTCTGCATTGCAGGCCTTGGGTGGTCATTATTCGGTCAGAAATATAAATAATACAGGCGTCACCTTGTTATTGGGTAATCAGTGCTTAAATAACCTTGGAAAGAGTGAGCAGTATTCCATTTCACATAATTTCTCTAACTTTCTAGTTAGAGCTCACGGCTCGTGAGTCTGTAAATAGATAAGAAATAATAAACATCCAAGTCTGAACTTTGCCTTCGAACTTCAACTCTCGTGTATTAACCTTGGTGGAGAAAACAAAGCCAGAACCATTGCACAGCCTGGCCTTGGATGCTGCCAGGGATCCAGGGGCAGCCACAGCTTCTCTGGGCACCCTGTGCCAGGGTCTCCTCACACTCCCAGGGAACAATTCCTTCCCAATACCCCGTCTAACCCTGCCCTCTGTCAATCTGAATCCATTCCCCCTTGTTCTGTCTCTCCAGGTCATTGTAAATTGTGTCTCTCCACCCTTCTTGTCACGTAGTGTAAAACTGCAATAAGGACACACCAGATCTAAGCTATGAGAAGCTTTTAAATGACCTTAAAAAAGCGTAAAAATAATATTAATGACGTCATATTTTGTGCGACATAGAGCATATTCAATTTATACGGCATTTTTTTTAATGTCAGAGCTACATTTCAGGTTGGGGTATGCACAGAGGCTCTTGGCATTTCCCTGCATTTCCATCCCTCCTGGTGGGAAAGATTAATTTGCACAGACAGACCAACAGTGGGACCAGGCAAGAAAAGACTCCTGTGTCACCTGGTGAGAAAACAGCAGCTTGGAGCATCTAGAAAAGAGGGAAATGGGAGCTGAAGGAATTGCATCCTATGTGATCCATTAAGAAGATTAGAGAAATTTTTACCTCTCTTTGTTCAACATCTAGAGAGGGAAGAGAAATAAAACATTTAATTATCACACACCACTCTATTCTGGGCACCAGCACACACCACCCTTTAAACACAATAAAAATGCTTCTCTAGGTAACAACAACATTTTTAAAACATGTTGCACATATTCAGAAACCAACAATAGCCACTTACTGAGGATTTTTTTATTGCCATCACTTAAACCTTGATTTACTAAAATGCATGAACAATTTCCAGCAAAATGCCTTTTACTCTGCTTGTACTTAACCTGATGTTCAGAATTGCCAGGCAATCATTCAGTGAGTCTCTTGTATTGCTGAACTTTCTACTGTCACCTGGTAAGTAAGAAAAAAAATATTCACTGTAAATAATTATGCAAATAAAAGGAAAATAGCCTTGCTAAATGCAATGATATCTATTCAGAATAATCACTGTTCTTTGTTATTTCAATTTTGATCAATTTATTAAAGCTTCCTGATACAAAGAAACTTGTTGTTTGAGGTTTTTTAATATTAGATATTTGTAAATAAACCAAGGAAATGGTTAAATTTTTTTTTTTTCTTTCTTAACCAGGTGAAATTAAACAGAAAGAAATTCTGGTCTTGTGATTACATAGGTTATGTTTTTAAAATGTGTGTAGACCATAAAAATAACAACCCTGAGTATGGCTATATTGGAGTGGAGAAGCACAGGCGGTATTTTTTTCACATATATCTTCTCTACCTTCAAGAATTTGTGCTCAAGTATTTGGAGGCAGTAGATGTAAAATACTGTGTTTTACACCTTCTAATGGATATTTTCCCTATTAATTTGCCTCATGGATTTCTGAAGGCATTAACATCATTGGCATCAGAACATCCTGTGGCAATGAACCACACATTTTATAAACTTCTTTTTTTTTTCTTTTTTAAACACCTGTCTGCTCACTTCATTTGATGCCCCCAGCTGCCATAGTATGAGAAAAAAAAAATTACAACTCATTTACCTTCCCTGTGCCATTCTTAATTTTATTTACCTCCATCACATTTTACATTAGTATTCTTTTCCAGACTGAAAAGTCTTAATGTATTTTATATTTCCATACAAGCTCTTCTCAAAGTCTGATGTTTTCTTCATCTGCATAATTTTATCTTTCTTTTTCAAAGCAAAGGAGAGCAGAAATAAATTGTGTCCTGTTCTGATATCAGCTATACAATGCTAACACAGATCTCCCTGATGCAGGTGAGTTATCTGTACAGACATACTGAAAGTTGTAATTTCCAAAAACTTGAGAAATATCTTAAGTAGGCTTCTTGCTGTCCAGACAAGCAGTTAGTTAGGAAAAGGAATATTTTCAGTGAGGTAATTTATGTTCTTCAAGTCATAGACATATTCAAAATTTTTATAGGTCATGAAGTATTCAGCATTTGTCAAACAATGTACATAGGAAACAATATTTTTCTTACAACTAGATCTTAGGAAAGCTCTCAAAGCTTTTTTCCAAGAGGTCAGAAGAAAGAAATAAACTAATAAAAACAAACAAACAAACAAACAAACAAAAACCAACAAAAACCAACAAAACACCAACAACAATAACAACAACAACAACAACAACAAAAAGCAGGAGGATAATTTACACAAAAGAAAGGTAAGTCTATGGCCAAGATCATTACAGTGATAATAAGGTCTAGATAATGAGATTTGTGAAGACTGGGAATGCAAATTACAGATATTGTACAGCTGAAAAAAAAAAAATAATCAGCACTCAGTTTACAAACCTCAGAAATGCTCCATTTTGTTTGATTCTTTGAGAATTTAATTTTGTTTCCAGTTGTGACAAGCTGTGGTCATCACTTCATCACTCTGGCCTTTCCTTCTGCCAACTGAAACAGTTTTAAATCTCACTGCAAAAAGCTGTTAGACGAACATTCCTAATAACAATTTTGAGTCAAAATTTGAAACATATTGGGAATTTATTCACCATAAACATTTTCAAAAACCCAACGATTTTCAGGCATTTATTTACAGTAAAACATCCAAGATTTTTCATAGATACTATCAAAGGTCTGCCCAGTGTATTGCATCATAGTGCAGGTGTTTTGTTTCTTTTAACTATGCTAGAAGATCTCAGCTATCTTTGTTTAAGGAACAACTCAAGTTTTATCCAGGTAAGACAGCACTTATTAAATTTGCTGTCCTGCTTAGACAATTACCATTAAGTTTTCTGGGGTGTACAAACCCATGAAGTGGCTCCCTTATTGCACCTGTAATGTATTAATCAAGTTTTCTGGGATGTTTAGGCCTTTGACTCCTTAACATTTTCAAGACATCTTTCCTGTTCTACAGCATTTAATTAATCTCTGATTATATGGCAACCATTAAACCACTCTACTGAATTTTGTTCTTCAGCTACTGATTGAGTTCTAAGCAGTATGGGTCCTTGGAGTTCCTTTCTGGAGGTGCAGTGACTTAATTTCTCAGGGTTTTCTACTGACATTCAGCCAACACAGACCTAAATCAAAACCAGCTATAATAATACAATTGAACATTGCTTAACTAATTAAACAGAATTTGTGATAATTTTTTTAAAGAATCACAAAACTTCTGGTTAACTAGGATAAAACACCACCTTCAAGGTAACAAGGCTTCAGATCCCAAGTGGTTTCTTGCAGACAGACCAAAATTAAAGAAGTAATTATGGCTCCTTCTTTGCTTCTTTCCATACAGCTGGAATCAGGATCACAGCTAGAAGGGAATTTTTCTGGATTGTGGGATTGGACATGGGTGGTTCAGCAGGAGGAGCTGAGACAATGCTGACAGCTGAAAGGTAAATGGGCACCTTTGATTGCTATGGAAAGGCCTGAATTCTTTTGCAGGGTAGGAGTCTAAATCAGGTAATTTTTCTCCACAAAAACCATCTGAGCCAATTAGGCTCATTCCAGAATGAACATATCAAAGCAGCTTTAGGAGCAGAGCTGTTTCACTGTCTCAGGGGACCTCCAGGGCTTGGTAGTGCTGTGAGTACCTGGTTTTGAAGCCATGTTCATAGCCTGTTCCTAGATGTGCTTATCAAAAAGATGTTATTCAGACAACACAGACACTGCTGGATGAAAGCAAAGAGCAGCGAGCATTTAAAACTTATTTTGCAGTTATGTTTTAATGGTATTATTTATTTAAATATATGCACATTTTTCAGTGTATTTCAGCTGCCTAGGTTTGCAGTTTTCCCTGCTGTCTGACTTAAAACCAAAATGAAATAAATTAGCCCAGGGAAAAAAAAGAAAATTCAAATAGATTTTTTTTTGGCTTGCACAAATGAACTTTTCATGTTCTTTCTTACCCTTCGTTCTCAACTTTAACTTTGAACATCTTTGATTATTGAGGTTACAGTAGACCATTTTTGGATTTAAGTGCAGTTAGTTAAATAATGCAATATTAAGTACTTCCAGAGCTTTATAATGCAGAAACTTATCACAGTTAGAATAATTGAAAGATTAAGGTGAGGTCACCAATGACAATTCTCTGTGATTACATGTCAGGTTCTTTGAAGGACAATGCAAAATTATGGGAAGAAGAAACTTTTCAAATGCATACATTTTATAGTCAATTTCTTAATTCATCAGCTGAGCAGTATGAATTTTTAGTCAATGCTTGGATTTCTTGTAACTGATTTCATTTACTGATGTTAACATTGGAAAAAAGGTCTTGCAGCCATTACTGCCAATTGTATTTCTTCTTACATGAGAGTTTAGAGCTTCAGAGCAAAACTATGAGGATTAAAAAAAAAAAATCTGACGAAGTAAGAAAATCATTTAATCTGGGTATATTTTGGTGAATGTGTACCCAGCTGAAGTGCATGCACTGACATGTTGCTGGAGGTGCAAAATCCATGGGAAACCATGCACTGTTTCTTGGCATGGGTAACTCACAACAGTTTATCTCTCCTGGTTTAGGTCTGTGATTTAGCAAATCACACACCTGATTTGCTTAAAGTGATAGGAAAAACCCCTCGCTTGAATTTCTTTTGGGGCACTGTGAAAACCAGACCAGGATGTTTAGCAAACTAAAAAAAAAAAAAAAGAAAAAGAAAAAAAAGAAAAAGAAAAAAAAAAGAATTCATTTAGCAAGTCTCAACATATACAATTGTATTTGATTCTGACTACCAGTTATTGATTAAATAGATGTATGCCAAACAGAAATACATGGTCTTCATGTAGAATGGTGGTGCCACTACTCTGCAGCTAAGAAATCAAAGACAAAACCAAGCTGAAAACTGAGCAGGCCGAAAGTCTCAATGTTCCTACTAATCTGTGAAAGTCCATTGACAAGTTCAGTAACAGCGGCGGTGAAGATTACAAAGAGTTATAATTTTAGTTTTTGGACTTCAAGGCCATCTATCAATGTCTTTCACAGTTTTCCAGAATATTGCAGAGAAATTTCACACTCACATTTGTTCCTATATCATAAGATCACAGAATCCTGGGTTGGATGGGACCTTAAAGCCCATCCAGTCACACCCATGCCATGGGCAGGGACACCTTCCACTGTCCCAGGTGACTCCAAGCCCCAATGTCCAACCTGCCCTTGGACACTGCCAGGGATCCAGGGGCAGCCACAGCAAATCTGGGCACCCTGTGCCAGGGCCTCCTCACCCTCCCTGCAGGGAACAATTCCTTCCCAATATCCCATCCATCCCTGCCCTCTGGCACTGGGAAGCCATTCCCTGTGTCCTGTCCCTCCAGCCCTTGTCAATTGTCTCTCTCCATCTTTCCTGCAGCTCCTTCAGGCCCTGCAAGGCCACAGTGAGGTCACCCCAAAGCTTTTCCTGTCCAGGCTGAACCATCCCAGCTCTCCCAGCCTTTCCTCCCAGCAGAGCTGCTCCATCCCTCTGCTCATCCTGGAGCCTCCTCTGGCCTGGCTCCAGCAGCTCCAGCTCCTTGCTGTGCTGGGCCCAGGGCTGGGGCAGCTCTGCAGGTGGGCTCTGAGCTGAGGGGGCAGAGGGGCAGAATCCCCCTCCCCTGCTGCCCACGCTGGGGCTCAGCCCAGCACAGGGGTTTGGGGTCCCAGCTCTGCCCCACAGCAGCCCCAGGGCTCCTCCAGGGCTGCTCCATCTGCTCAGCCCCAGCCTGGATCCAGCCCGGGGCTGCCCTGACTCAGGGCCAGCACCAGCCCCTGGCCTGGTTAAACCCCCTGAGATCCCCATGGGCCACTCCTGGGGATGTCCAGGTCCCTCTGGATGCCATCCTGACCCTAAGGGGTGTCACTGTAGCCTCAGCTTGGTGTCACCTGTAAACCTGCTGAAGGTGCCCTCAGTGCCTCCATCTGTGTCATTGATGTAGATATTAAATAACACTGGTCCCAATATTTCAGTTCACTACTTTTCTAACAAATTATTTTGAGAGCTGCTTCAAATATACTTTGCCCTTTAGACACAGGCTCTTTAAAAAGCTACCTTGAAACAATTTACATGCGAAGGATAATAAAGCTTTTGTTAACTACAGTTTGAAGTTTCAGAACAACACTTGTCACAGTTATCCCAGAAATATATTCTGCTACACTGTCCATGGTAGGAACGGTAAAATTATTGTACCTGATTTGTGTGCAGGGGACAAAGATGTTCTTATATAGTAGACAACAACAAGTGTTGTACATCATGTTCTGCTGCTCTTTTTCTGGGTTACCTGGACAATATTTTTCTCTTCCGATGCTTCAGTTTATCTGGCCGCAAACTCCAAATAAAGATGGAAAATTCTTTCAATAATTAGATAAAAATCTACATATTAAAAACCAAAGCATGCCCCACTTTAAGACACAGGTGCCTACTAGTCAGGACTATAAAGAGTGGAATAATTGACTTCTGATTTAACTGGAGCTTAGATAGAGCTTAAACAGGGCACCACAAGTAAAAAGAAACCCAACCTTACCAAGAAACTTTATAATCAAGGTGTTGATGTGTTAAGGAGTGATTGGGAAGGTTTGAGATCACAGTTTTAGACTTACATGCCTCATATCCCACACTTGTGCTTTAGGCTTTAATTTGCTGTTTTGGATAGAGTCCTAATGACTGTTCATTTATATTGTGGTTCAATATATTCTCTAAAAGCCGTGCCTTCATTTTCTTAAACTAATTTATAAATGGCATGATATGCTATGATAGAGTATGGTTAGATATTGCATTCCATTGGCAATTGCACATTTATATAAAAGCTAGGACGTTTTAAAGTTAAAACTTTAAATTCTTTGTCAAGTTTTAGCAGCTCTACTGAATAAAGAAAAACAGGCACCTGAATTTACAATTATTATGTCACTTTCTGAAATAGAAGCCATAAGACATTTATTGAGATCTGTCCCTTAAACTCTGAATTTCACCTAATAAATTCAGTTGCAGATATTCTTCCTTTAGATGCATCATATTAGAGAGACTAAGTAACAGTTGAGTCACATTACAGAGATGTGGTATATAAATATCAAAGTGTGAGGGTTTTTTCAGAAAGAAATCTTTTTCTTCACTTCAATTTTTGCAGCAGAATGAGCCAGGATAACATGCAGCCCATAAAACCAGAAAGAGCTTAATACTACATTCTCACTGCAACATCAAGTCACAATTCCATATTTGCTGTCAGTATTTGAAACTCATTACTGGAATGAAAATCAGATTGCCTTCTACGAAAATAAAAATTGAAGATATTATGGGCAGAAAATGAAATAAATAGGTTATTCTCTGTTTTAAAAATATGATGGTGGTCCCAAATCAATCATACACTAGTTTGGAGATCATGTAAAATAGCAGAAATTGTTTTCCTAATATATAGTATTTGATTTGGTCTTAGACATATTTCAAGGCATTCAGTATATTTCCAGGTAAAGCTGAGTAAATTTAAGACAAATACCCATACTGGATAACAGAAGAAAAAATTTTTATCAGCATTATAATTGATGCATATATTTAATTATCAGCTTATTTATTGATCCTTAAATAAAAAATAAAAAAAAAAAAACCCCACACAAAAAAAACCCAAAAAAACCAAACCAAACAAAACAAAAAAACAAAAACAAAACCAAAAAAAAAACCCAACAAAACAAAACAAAACAATAAAACACCCAAAAACCAAACCAAAAATGAAGCAAAAAACCCAAACCCAAACCCCACAAAAAAATCCAGGCAAGGTTATTCTACTTCACAAGGGTTAGGATATATCTTTCCTTCTCAAGCCAGTGGAAAATTTTTAAGATGCACAAAATCAAAGTAGAGAAACCTAATGGCTAGAGAAGCAGATTATGTGCTGAGCTCCATTTTTAGGAGTCCCTTCAATACATGGCACCACAGCAGAATCCACAGGCCCCTCTATACCATTTGCAGAGAAGGGGCAAAAATAATCAGTATTTCATCTAAAGAGCCACCTATACTGATCATTTAAAATTCAGAGTACTTGGGAAAGGTACTGATCATGAGAGTACCAGAGAAAAAATCTACCAAAGCAAAGGTTAATGCAAGTACATCCCTTCTTTTGAATTCTATGATAATTTTCTTTTTAAAAATGGCAGGTTAAGAGGACAAATGCTGATAAGGCCATTCAGAAAGTTTCATCCATGTCTTAGAAAACATTCAGCTGGAAAAAACCTAAAGAGTGCCTGAATGGCACCTGGAAAAAAAATTATCTGAGGTGAATATAAAATCTTTTCAAGGTGGCTTAAAAGTTGACCACAAGAGATTACAATTTTCCAAGTATTATACCTAGCACAGAGGAAAATAGGCTTTCAGGAAGGGCCTCGTGAGTTATCACCTTGAGGAAGTTCAGCCCCAGCTTTCTGATTAATATATCTGTAGTGGAGCCAATGCACATGCTTTTGATAAATCTGATTATTACTGTATCAAATAAATGGCTCATTCATCAGCCTTTTTTGTAGCTTGGCTGAGCTCACATGCATGCCCATGGAAGATAATCACACACAGAGCTTTCAACAAAACAATTCCATTTGCTCTTGCTGGAGTAGTAATTAGGGGAAGTTGTGGAGAGGAAGACCAAGGGTTCAGGATGTTAGTACTGAGTGATCCACAAAGGAAAAATGAACCCAAATTTTTCCTGGCTGAAGAGCATTATTTAAGTCAAAAGCTTGCAATTAAGCAGAAATTAGTTGCTTGACAAGAGCTCAGAAAAAGCTAAAATATATATAAAAGTCATGTCTATTTCCTGGCCAATCACCAAAAGTAGAAGTAACATCTTAATTTTTCGTATGGGTTCTGTAGGCATTTTGTTACAGATGTCCAGCATGCAACAAATATCCCAGACTGTATTTAGCTGACATTTGAATGTATCTGTACAAAGAAATGCCAATATAGGCCTCCTGATTGCTCTGCCACTCGTGGATTGTGTGCTGTGTTTTCATACTAGTTTCTAGTCTTTTTCATCCATGCTCTCTAAATATCTGAGCACCCCAAAAGCTGAATTGGGAAACTTCAGTTAAGCAAAAGGAGAGAAGTTGAAGAAAGACCTCCAGGACAGAGCAGCAAAATCAAATGGGATGAGAAATGGCTGCAGACTGGGTGCCAGTAGTCACCTTTCACTGATTTTGGGATAAAACCTCTTCCCTTGCTTCAGCTGGGGCTGATTTCCATTGATTTTCCACTATCCACAATAATTTCTTAAATTTTCTGCTGTATCATACCATTTTCTATGCCAGGAGGGTTGGGAGAGCCCAAAGGCCACTCCATCTCCAGCAGAATCTTGCTTTTGTAGTATCCAGTCCTCATTCCTCCTTACTTTCCACTCAGAAAAATATTTTATCAAATCATGTTCATTCAAATGGACATCTCAAATTTTTCTACCAGCAACCCATTCATTTTGTTATCTATTACTGCACACGTGGAAAAATTGCCAGTAAAGAACTGAAGCTGTGCTCAGCTTTGGGTACTTCCACAATGCAGAGAAACTAATGCTTGCTCAGAAAAGGGGCAAGGAGGAAAATGGCATAATGTTTTCCTTTTTCTATAGACGCTCCCTTCTTTCATTCCCTTCCCATCACTGAGCTCAGATCATCACATTGACTATCAGTTTTTTTCTTAATATTTGAAAAAATAACCAAAAAACCCCCAATAACTATTATTATTACTATATTATTACTATCATTATTATTTATAAGTTCATACTCATACTTGCTATAATTGATTCTACAGTTTTTTGTGACTGATAAACATTTCCATCCAATACCACCTGTTATGCATTTTTTACTTTCTTGATAGTAATCTGCTAGAAGATTTTGTTATAAATGAAATTTCTTTTTAAAAGAAGTTTTTGTGCGCAACATACCTAAATTTCAAAAATCACTGAAATCATGAAAGCAACTGGGAAATTTACCAGTCAGTCTCTGATCTATTAATCTCTCTTTCTCTAATTGTATATAAAGTTGATGCACAGAGTCCTAAGTGATAAAGTGCAGTATGGTGCAATAGTGTTAGGCAATTCAAGGATCCAGAATAAACTTCTGACCCAAAGCAAATAACTCACAGTAAAATTGTTACTATGACTGTTTTTAGCACTTTCTTTTTGGCTCTTTTACTGCATAAAGAAGAGATGCAGCGTTCCAAGATGAGTTCTGTTATAACTGTGTTATAATAAAGAGCTCAGGTGTCCTTCTCTGATCACTTCAACCTCCCTCTGTTCCAGTTTCACCTGCCATCTGTTGACTGCAAATTTCTGAAACAATCTTCGTCTCTCTCAGAACTTAAAAAAAAGGAGTAAAGAGAGATCCCAGAAATTATTCCCAAATGAAATCTGTCCATCAATCTGAAGGAAGCTTGCAAAAGCAAACAGAAAGTCTTGTCTGTTCCTTAAAGGTGAAGGATTTAGAAGAAATTTTTGTTTAGATGCCTGTGCTAATACATTCTTTTGTGCCAGGAAGAGGTGTAAAGTAGCACACCAGCACTCATATTTATGTTCAGAAACACGTGTGTGAGTGCTGCACCTTTTCACAACTACACACAGCCCAATGACAATGAGATATCATGGTATCAAGCAGATACAGAGCACCTGGTTTATAAATCTAATAAATAAAGGGATTTTTAAATTGTGATAACCAATAATAACAGTCAATAAGCAATGTGGCAGAGCTGACATGCAGCACAGAAAGCAGCTTATTTTGAATAGAACTTACGCAGAAATAATCGTTCACTCTCTGCCTGAATTTTTCCCCTTACTCACCTACTCAATTGTGGAAATCATAATGTGGTTAAATATTTAACTGTACAGGCACTTTAGCAGTGTTGGGAAATGAAGAAAAATTGCAGGCACTGGCAGCTATTTTGTCCATTCACAGGGCCTGTAATGGAAAATATCCAGCTTTAATTGCACCTGCAGGAGTATAGAAAAGCAGCCAGCCCCATGCACAGGAGATGTCCTCAATGCACATTGCCAGCAACAAGTAAATAACATATCTGTGGGATTAAAAATATCTCATTTAGGCAACACTAATCACCAGCTGTGTGTTTGAAGGTAATGAAAGCCCTCTGAAATAATGGGCAATCACAACATGTTTCCAGGTGTGGAATAATAAAGATTTAAAAGCTACTTTGGTCAGCTTTGATTTAATACGTTTTATTTCTTTTTGGTTTTGGTTTTTAAAATTTATTTACTTAATTTTTCCCCTAAACTACTGGATAAAGGAATCAAGGATTTTTTTTTTCTTTCTTTCATTCTTTCTTTTTTTTTTTTTTTTTCCCTGAAATGTGCTGCATCTAATTTCCTTGCAAGAAGCACTCAAGATCCCACAAATTAGCTGGGGTTGCCACTCTTGCCTTACACCTTTAGATTATCATAGTATAGGTTATTTATTTATTTATTGTTTTTCCTTTACTTTTTCAAGAGTTTGGATGGTATTATAAGACAAACCAAGAAATAATAACTTTTGGAGTGAGTTTAGCATATATTTGAGCAATGAAAGGATTACATTTTTCTTCACTTTGCACCAATAGATGCACTTTATCTATTTGGGCTTTATTGTCTCTCTTCCTGCTCAAATTGATGAGCAACTTTCTAGAATTTACTAAAAATGGCCATGGCATTGTACAACATTGTCACATTTTTTCATTGCCTTAATATGCAGTATAAAAATCTTGTTATGTGAATTAAGTGGAAAAATAACAATCTTGTAATTCTGGGATAGTTTTTATTTGCCAGATTAAACAGTATAAGGTAAGTTTAATTAATTATGTATGCATCTACCTATCTACCCATCCATCCATCCATCCATCCATCCATCCATCCATCCATCCATTTATGTATTTTTCTTTCTCCAGCATTTTCAGTTTTTCACTGAGTTTCATAGCTACTCCCTTCTCTAAAATTAATAATTTGGGAAAACTGGAAAGTTTTCTGCTGTGACCTGAGTGATAAAACAGTCTTCTTGCCTCTGATGTGAATAAACTGGGAACAAATTACAAAGTTTGGAGCAGACTGCAGGTTCCAGAAGGACACTTTGTTAAGTTATATTGTACATACAACAGTTTTAAGAGGTGTATAATTGGTTTTAGGTAGTTAAAATCTGTGTTAATAGCTACCAAGAAAAAATATTAATTACTTTTTAAAGGTATGGTTGCTGTCAAAATGCTCAGGAAACACATCAGGTGATTCATGCATCGCTGCACCAGTGATTGTCTCTACTAAAAGGTCCTCCTCACCTTAAATCCTGAAGATAAGTATATTTTAGCAGTATTTCAAAATAACCAAAGTAGATCTGACACGGCAGAAAACAATGATTTCACAGATTAATATCATTTAGATATTAGCTGACAGTTTCTTTTCCTTTTCTCATTTTTTTCCAAAGAAAATTACTTTCAATTATATTTGTTATTTTATTTTTAAAGTCAACTAAAAGAAATTTCTGAACTTTGCATTATAACTAAAACAAATGTTGAGAAAAGAAATGTTTTACCCTCTTACATTAAAAACTATTAAGGATTAGCTCTTTGATCTTCAAATATTCTCCCTTCTTCTTCTGCTAAAATTCATTATCTTGTAATTATTTTTATTTTCCACAGAAGCTGCCTGTAGGTCCCTGACACTAAACTGCCCATGACACATTGTAAAACCAATTTTACATATTCTTTATGTTTCATAACTTTCCATCCAGTGTTAATGAATTGGTTCCAAAAGAGAAACTAATTAGGCAGTGTAGGTGCATGTTCAAAGGTGACAAAGGTTCAGTGCTGTTTATTAAGGGATGAATCCACAAAAATACTAAGGAAGGCACAGAATGAGGTGTCTAAATGAAAGAGGAAAAAAAAGTCTAAAATTCCTAAAGCCATTTTTTGGCTGTGCATGAACTGTTATTTCTTTTTGGTGTGTGGGAGTACCTTCAGACTTGATGAAAAACACAACAAAGCAGTCACAGAATGGCAGGGGTTTAAAGGCCCTTTTTGAGAGATTAATCACAGGATAAGACTGAGACATGTTGGCTGGCAAAACGCCATTCCCATGGTTTTCTAAAAGCTTTTTTAAGAGGTTAGGAAGAAGGGAGTTCAGCTTCCAGCCTCTGCTCTGCTGGAGCCTTGGGCAGCACCACAGGATGCTCCTGATAGAGCTGCTTTGAGCTGGAGCAGGATCAAATGGTGACAGGGGTTGGGATATTTGTATGTCCTTCTCTCACACAGTGGTGATAACAAGTTAAAACAAGTTATTGCTTTTGGGCTCCATAGAAGGTTTTTATGGTTTTTACAGGTAACCTGCACACTTCTTTCATGCTAAAATTCCACTAAATCCAGGATTCTCACTAGCAGGTTTATCCACAAGTTGCTTTATGTTTTACCAGCCCAAATCCACCTGAGCTGAGATTACTGGTGCTGCTGTCCTGCAGACACATCAAGGGAAAATAACCACTAAAGAAAGAGCAGAAAACCTTCTGTGAATTTACATACCAATAAAGCTACATTTACTCATTCCATATATTTAGGACTGTAAACTGAATTTTGATATCATCTTTAAGACTCACGGCAACAATATTTAAAGATCTCTGTAACAGTTTGTTGTCTGTATTCTCTCTTTACCAGAAGGAATTGACTTTATAGCTGTATTGTCTCTATATCTAGACTTCCCTGAGAAAACACTTAAGAGACAGAATACCTATTAATTCCAGCACAAAAAGTGTTACTATTAGCGTTTTCTGGAAAAGGCTGACATTATAATGCACACTAATCAAAGGGTGATAATTGGAGTTTGGAAAATTTTCCTGTTTATGGAATAACTCACTCACTTAATGGACTGCAATTCTGAAAGCCTGCATGTGCTGTAGCAAGCTTTGTATAATGTCGCCATAAAAGGGGAGCACCTGCTTTAAAAAAATAACTTTGGAAGATTTTTGCTGACTAAAATCCACATATAGAATGGACATGAAGGTCAGACCACTGAGTGAGAAGGAGTTTATGAACATTTTTAATTTTCTCATTTTTAAACTTTTTGTCTATTATTTTAAGCACTTCTTTTAGACCTCTCTTTAGCACCATGTTGACAGCTTACCCTGGTATTCCCACTGCAGTCTCTAAAGTAAATGGTGCTGACCTTCCAGGGAGAAAGGAAGAAATGCACAACTTTTTTTTTTTTCCTGATATTTTCAGATCACAGGAAGTCCTAGAAACTAAAGTTAACCTCTAAAAAAACTGTTCTCAAGTAAAATTAAATTTTGTGGTATCATCATGAAGCACAGACTGCAAAAACTGTGCAAGGACAAAGAAGCAAAGAGACTTTGCAATGTTCTCATCACTTCAGCAAATTAGTCCTGACTATTGCAAAATGAAAGGTGTTTTAATCCTAACATCTCCTTCTCTCAGAGGTAGAGATAAAGCAGATTCCCATTTCTTAGAAAAAATCACAAGTTTTTCCATTAGGTAGGTGGTTTTGTTGTATCTGATTGCATCCAAACTGGAGTTCTGTGCAGACACCTCTCCACGTTACCAACTAGGCATTATTCTCTTTTCTGAGAGCAGCAAAATCAACACTTTTTGATTGCATCACCCATTACTGAAATATATGGATTTTTTCCATAAAGAAGACTGGGCAATATGGATATTTTGGCTGGATCAGAGTAAGCAAAACCCAAGCAAAACTGTAAAAAAAACTCCCAGGACTTAGAAACGATGAATTAGAAGATCAAGCCTGTAATATTTATTTTATCTACATCAGGATGACATATATTTGTTATTTTACATTTGCAAAGGAGTTTGAAATAGCTGAAAATGAAAGTGAGTTTGTTTCGCATTTGGCAGTAAAAATACACACACTTTTTTAGGGTCTTAGGGTCATTTTGTGATCTCTGGAGGTTTCCTTGTGCTGTTACCTGTGAGAAACTGAAATATTAATGGTTAATGGCTCAAATAATCAGCTCTTTGCCATGGCAGCAGCTGCTTTGCTGAGGTTGGGTTTGCACTCAAAGGCAGGAGGGGAATTTTTTGGTGTGTGATGGTGAAAACTCTGATCTGCATAAGAATAACCCAAGGGTGAGCACCCACCACGGGCAAAAGAAAACAACTACCTGGGATTTGAAACAGATAAGGGAAAAAAGCATAAGAAACAGATCCTGCAGGGTGGGATAATGCTTTTTTTTCATGCCAGGGTCCTCCTGATTAGATTCAGGTGTAAAACTCCCCACAGGGGAGGTATCTGGACACTCACAGAGACAGCTGAAGTTTTCATCATGTCTGGTGGGGTATATCTGCCCCAGCTACAGTCCTGTGAGAGGCAGAGTGATGTCTTAGAAAGTGTCATAATATATCAAAGCTCTCCACTTTGACCACAGACATCAAAATTGCAACAATCAGGTCTCACTGTTGGATCCAAGGGTGGTGAGATCTTTCCAGTATCTACCCTTCCTTCCTTCCTTCCTTCCTTCCTTCCTTCCTTCCTTCCTTCCTTCCTTCCTTCCTTCCTT
>VXBN01014228.1:0-15875 GCA_013397395.1 Sinosuthora webbiana | reverse complement strand
TTTTTTTTTGTGTGTGTGTGTGTGTTTTGTTTTGTTGTTGACTGAGTTGGTTTTGGGTTTTTATGTTGTTTGTTTTTATTTGTTTTGTCTTGTTTGTTTGGTTTTTTTTTCACTTTCGCAAAGACTCACCACAGTCTGTTGTCTCACTAAAAGCTGCCTCCATAAAAACTCAGTGAAAAATTTTTGGGGCAGGCAGGGAAAACACTAATGAGGAGATAAAAATTTGAGGTTTATCTGTTCCAGAGAAAATTTATGGAAACAGGCAAACTGATGAATAAAATTTGGGATCAGATATTCATAATATTCTTATTTCAGTTATCATTTGGAATAATTAGATTTAAAGTCCTACATGATTTAAATAATCTATTCAGAGACAAGTAGGGATTGTAACTGATAACAGTAAATTACTTCTATAAAGATTGCATTGATAGTGGAAAACACATTTTAAAGATTTGAGTTCAACTTCTGAAGTTTTTGATCCAAGGAGATATCAGTTAAAGGTCCAAAGATTTTAAATTATACTTGAAATAAACTTTGCACACATTTTGATCCGAGATACTACTTCAGAGCTTGCACAATTTCTTCCTGAGACTCTCAACCATTGCTTCATTATTATATGCAAATATATGCAGATTATGTTATAATGTCAAGACAAAACAATGTCATTGCAAGTCTTTGGAGATGAAATTATGAATAATAAACTAAAATAAAATTAAACTAATCCCAGACTGTGCTTATTATATATTGTTGAACTGATGATACAATGTCAGAATTATATTGGTGGATTTCCCTGCTGACCAAATTGTGATGTCCACCTTGAAATAACAAAATATAAGGCCACTAGAAATTCACTTTTAGTGTATCTTAGGATAGAAAAGCAATGCTGAACATGTTGTTGGCATCAACCAGTTTTTCACATTGTAATTTCTAAATAATACCTTCATCTTTTCAATAAAATTTCCAAATGAGAAACAGTCAGAAGTGAATGGAAGGAAAAACTCAGTTACTACTTGGGTTGTAATTGGGGGGATAAAAAAAAAGGAAGAAGGAAGTTAGTCAGCTATTCATTTTACATAAAATTTAATTTCATTATATAGGCTGTCTTGCAGTATCTAAGCTCTACCAGCAGCACCAGTTTGCTGACAGTCTTCTACAAAATAGGGTGCAATGGTGAAAGGAGGAAACACTGTATAAAACCCTAAGGAATGTTCCCTTTTTAATCTGTTTTAGGAATGATAGGGATAACAATCACCCTTGATCTGGACCAGGATGTGCTTAGGTTTCAATTAAACCCTCATAACTGACTGTGAGGCAGTTTGTTTCCTGAGCTGAGCACAAAACTCTTCATTTTGGAGCATTTTCATTGGGAAATAATGAATAGAGGTAGGTGTCACTATCCAAGGATGAGACTCGAGGTACAGTTGCAATGAGGTACCTATGGAAATGGAAATATAAATCGTGCACAGGCTTACAAAATTCCAGTTATTTCTTGGCAACTCTCCATGTTTCTGCTCTAAATAAGAGAAATAAGAACTGTATCAACCTCCAATAAAAAGTGAGGTAACTATTTTGCATTTACAAGGGATTTACATCTTGCACATGGTTACTATGCAGCAGCAGCTGTGCTCTAAATTCACATGCCCAAAACAGCATAAAACCATACCACAAATTAAGACTCATCATTTTTACAGAAATCTGGGAAGAGGTGCTAGCTTAAAGTGTGAATCAGAACCTGGATGAAGTGAAAGCTTTTGCAGAACTGCAACCCACTTCTTTAGTCTTCACACATGGTGTGCACAGCCTTCTGGAGAACAAATTTCTTCAGGCATTTCTAGAGCTCAGCATTCCCAAAACAGAGTCAGGGTCTTCCTATCTTCTGCACGGTGAGGAGGGACCTAGAAAAGCCAGGGATCCAATAGATCAGAAGAAAATTTATTGGGAAGGACATTTGCCCTGGGAGGGTGGGGAGGCCCTGGCACAGGGTGCCAAGAGAAGCTGTGGCTGCCCCTGGATCCCCAGAAGTGTCCAAGGCCAGGTTGGGCTCTGGGGCTTGGAGAAGCCTGGGATAGAGGAAGGTGTCCCTGCCTACGGCAGGGGTGGAACAAGACCTTTAGGGCCCCTTCCAACCCAAACCAGTTTGATTCTTCCCTTCAGTTTCACAAGATAGTCATGAAAATAAATGGTTTTGACACTCCAGTATGAAGGTAATAAAATACCAGGGAGATGTATGTTTTCTATCACCGCTATTGTCAAAACCTCTGAGGGTTTGCGAGGGGATTTTGGTTTGGATGGTTTTTGGTTCTGTTTTTTTATTGCTGCTTTTTTTTTTTTTTTGGGGGGGGGGGGGGGTTTTTTTTNGGGGGGGGGGGGGTGTTTTTCTTTGGTTTTTTGGTTGGTTGGTGTTTTTTGGTTGGTTGGTTTTTTTGTTTGTTTGTTTTTGTTTGTTTGTTTGTTTTTGTTTTTTTGGGTTTTTTGAGGGTTTCTTGGGGGTTTCTTTTTGGTTTGTTTTGTTGTTGGGTTTTTTTTTGGTTTGTTTTGTTTGTTTTTTTTTTTTTTATGACTTCTACTGCAAAATCCAGACCAAATGGAAAGATTTGACGCTTGCTTGATGATGTTGAAGCACTTTGGCCCAGGTGCTGTGGTGAAGGCTCAGCACTGTGATATGAAATACCAAAGAAAGTTTGGCCACTGTCGTTTCCTGGGCAAGCAAGGACAGGAAGAAACAAAGCCAGGCTCAAGCACGAGATAATCTCATTATTGTGTTCTCAATGATTGCAATTAACTCCTCTGGCAGTTGCTACTCTGTCATGAAAAACATGAATGACGGAAATAACACCAGAGCACTTTAGATATGCCCAAATAGCATAACAAAAGGTGTGAAATGTTCGTTTTGCTTAGTGAATTTCACTTCTTTAGTATTTTGAACCTGATTCATCCAAAGCTGTGCTTTTAAACTTCTGGTTATGCATGCCTAAATATTGAAATGTGACAGCAAAGTTATGCACAGAATATTATGGCTTGATTATGAGTTGCTCTTGGTGCTAAAGAAAAAAAGCACTTCCACACCTCTTTATTGGTGAGTGGATTAATAAGAGGGAATTTGTTGTTTTAGTTCAAAAGTGTAGCAATAAAATCAGTTAATTAAGAAGATTAAGCAGTATATAATTTCAATTGAAATCAATAAGGTGCAAAAAGTTAAAAAAAAAATCACAAATACATCAGGATTTTACATTAGATCTCTCCTTAAATTTCAGATATTCAGTTCTTTGTAGCTTAGAGAATTTCAGATTTTGAAACTTACATTTTTTACACGATCACACGCATCCTTTTCTGTGTAATAATGTCATGATCTACAGGCTTCTTGCAGATCTCCCAGAGACTGGTGCAACCTTGATGATTATGGGGAAATTTTACATATTGATTTAAGGTCCTTAATAAGACATTATCTGTGTTTTCATCATACACCTGCATGCTTTTTAATATTTGCCTATATAAAAAACCCAAACCCACCCAACCTACAACAATATGAAGTTACAAAACCATGATGTTGCTGCAGTTAAAGATACTGAAGCTGCGAAGATCATCTTAGAGATGATAGCTCAGATTTGCAATTAGTTAAACATCTTTCTACCTTATTTCCTGCTCCTCATACATCCTATTTCTTTCATTTGTTTTTGACAAGCCATGAGTAAAAAGAGTATGTCTACCAAATATATTCTTGTACTGAAAGGAAATGAAGCAAAGATATATTTCCAACCACACAAGAATAGTGTCTCTTAAAATTGTAGACACGAATTTCAGATTGTGCTTGCTGATCTTTCCTGATGGTTTTTTCTCAGAATAGACAAAATATGTACAGAAAAAGAGCCTCTAGATTTGTTCAGATGGAGAAAACAAATGATTATGCATTTTCTTCTGTTATATTAAATGATTTCAAGCTTCTGTTTAATTAATACAAGTTTATAAGAGAACATTCAAATAACACAGGAGTCATTTCACAGAATTGCAGAATCACAAAATGGGTGATGTTAGTAGTTTTGATGGAGAAACATCACAGAAGGACTTTTTGTCTTGATTTTATAACAGAGTTAGTGTAACAAAGGCAGAGGATTATAAAATCAAAATGACATTTAAAAAATACCAACACAGATGCTGTAGATCTTGGTCTTCTTATTTGTTTGATCCCCTCAAGGACCCTCACAAAATGCCCCAAGAGTCCTCAAAAGTCCTTAAACTGTTGAATCAGCTGTACAGAAAAGAAATCAGAAAGTTTCAGGGATTTCTAGAAAAAGCAGAAAAACAAAACTGTCGACAGATTAAGGTGTCCATGGTCTGCTGAAAAACTAGACACAAGAAAAAGCTAATTTATTTTCACAGTGACACTATTAGGTAACATTCTTTCAAAAAATCTTACATTATGGAAAAAAAATCTTATGAAAGAACCAAGTTCTGGATCCTTAAGAAAGAGCCATAACAGAACAAAAACCAAAAAACAAACAAAATAAAATAGGATTTTTTGACAATTAATTGATTTCACAGTTTTAGGTAGCATTATTTCAGAATGACTATAAATATGAATAATTTCCCAGTCTCTTTATGTTGAACTGGGATTGTCTATTTCATAATTCTATTTGAAGTGGTTTAAAAACTGCCAGAATGATTTTCAAATAAAGCCTGGTCCTAATTTCTTTGGCAATATATTTCTTAATCACACATGTTTTTGCTAGTATAAACCTGATATTTATTTAGATGGCAAAAATTCTTGACAAATCCAAAAGATTTTAAAGCTTACCTAGATCACATAGCTGGCTAGGAAAAAATTTTCGACATGCATCTGTATAAAGAAAAATATCTGCAACCATTCCTATGGAAGTCTTTCCTGAAAAAATGGTATACAAGAAACCAGGAATATTGTACAACTGCTGTCTTTGAAACAGTTTTTTTAAAATTATATTGTAGATGTTTTATCCCGTTTGTCAATTTGCATTATTTGTCCTCCTTTCTGCATGGTCTGCAAAAGAATTTCAGCTTTGAAACCCAGTTGTTGTTGTAGCTGAACTTATAGATATTTCCCCTCCCGTTCCAAAACATTTCTTAGATCAGTCCACAGCAATAAGGGATATGGTGCCCCTCATTCAAACATCCCTGGAAAATAATTTTAAAGTCATTGGATTTCTGAGGTGGAGCTCAGTATCAGAAGCATAGCATAGTCCAACTGGAATATCAGTTTCTGAAAGGGAAACAGAGATTAAAAATCTGTGGAGAGAAAAAATCCTGGCAATTCTACACATCTTTCTATTGGCCTTTCTCTTACAAATATGAATGTGTCTAGAGTCAGGTTAAACAAATATTATTCATTACCTACTTGACCCCGAACCACTGAAAACTATTTTCTTACTGTCACCTTCTGGTTAATTTTTTTATCTTGTTCTCCATTCTTCCCAGGCACTTACTACCACAGCAACTGCTGTGTTCCTCCTGCTAATTTTATTTTTAGCCTACACATGCCACTTCAGCAACCCATCAGCCAACAAAAAGGAAATGTGCAGCAGGAGGATTTATGTTGTTTGCAGTCATATTGGTTGAAATTCTGCCACTATTAAAATCTACGAGAGATTTGCAATTGATTTCAGCCAGGGTGAAGTTTCATTCCCAGGATATTGAAGTAGCCAGGCAGCACACAGAGGGAGCTAAATTTGAAACCACAAGGTTCTGTAATTAAAAGCTCCCCTTGAGAAAATTGACTTCAGCACAAACAATCTCGAAGGAAAGAATTCCAGTGAAATGGAGGATATTTCTCAGCTCTGTCACCCCAAGGTAATTGACAGAATATATTTGACAGCATTATTCAAAATGTCATACCTCTTTTTATTTAATATAGCAAGTGCACAATCAGTAATCTGTGTTTACAGTTAATGCATCAGGAATTAAAAACTTTCCAAGTGTCAAAGACATCCTACCTAATAGACAAAATATTAGGTTTCTCTGCATGTTTACAATTTGTACTTGATAGCAATCAAAAAGATCTGGCAATTACAGTGTTTTCTTCTTTTATATTGAAATTGCTTTTTGCACAAATGTAAGAATTTCCTCACAGTGAGAGGGCACAGTGTGCCTTATTAGCTACTGTGAGGGTGCCAAGCATTTTTCACGTTGCAATTCTGAGGCAACAGCTGAAACCATAAAAACCCAAGAGAATCCTCTCATGCAGGTTGTCAGTGGTACAGCATACATCATTTTTTAGAAGGAAATCACTTCCTTTAGTTTGGATGAATACTCACTATAAATTCTCAGGGACAATTTTGCAGCCTGGTGTGGATGTTGCAGAAAGCAGCTCAAGTTCCAGCTTGTTGAAAATGGTACATTATAAAACATAATCAACTCCCTTTGCTATTATCCCAAATCATCTTTCATGTTGCTGTGTCATTTGAGATTGTTTCTTTCTGGGGAATTTGTAGTAGTAGGAAAATGAAATCTCATCTGTGACAAAAGTCCTTTCTTTAGGTGGTGTTTGGAAACAATATTACATTGTCCTTTTTATTAATACTATATTAACACTCTTCTACTGATTTTTTTTCACCCCTTTTTTATATGTTTACTTTTTTTCTCAAAGATATTATCCTGCTGGGTTATACACTGATTTTATTTCCCTCGGAAAATTCTTTGTCTTCATTTCCTTTTTAGCCATCTGAGTCCTAGTAGCCACATCCCACTGCCCCAGGCAGTTTTATTTTAATAGTCCTCCTCAAATCTTGTTATTTCCCATCTGATTTTAGTTTTAAGCCTATGACACATGAGGTGATCTCAGAACTGTAACTTAGCTTTAGGGCAAGATCAGAAGCAGACAATTTTTTTTAAAAAAACACTGGACCCTTGGAAAAAAAAAAAGAACAGAAAAATAGGTCTAGGCTACAGGATGAAATGCTCACTAAAATAAACAAGAAAGCAAAGGCAGAACAAGATAGAGCATTATAACTGCCAGGCTCAGACTGATGCTTCACAGAACCTCATCTTCTCTGTGCTGAGCACAATTAAACCTGGACATATTCTAAGGTCACGACGAGGGCGGCTTTGGTTTGACTTCTCCATCCCACAAAGATAGGGGGAAAAAAACCTCACAGTCAGCATATTCCTCTGAACAACTCATGTTTGTTAATTAAAAGTTGTTTTCTCATCTATTTTCCCTCAGTCTAATATCCTTCTGTCAGGTAGAAAGTGCTGATGTGGACAGTTCCTTCAAAGTGACCGGCCTCACTGAGTCAAAGGACAAATCCCTGTTGGCTCCAGGGAGAAGGATTTCATCCTGAATCCTGCACATCCCTCCCACACTCAGGAACAAATGAATAAAAACCCTGGGTGTAAATCTACACAGCTATGCTTGACCTCTGTTTTGAATTAACTAGATTTATTTTGTGCTGTGACATCTTCTCCTTGCTACAGCTTGCCTTGCTTTTTTTTAAGGGAGTTTAAATTGTTTTTGGATTTCAGGGGAGCAGGATAAATAGTTTACCTGTAACCAAGCAGAAGTGAAGCAATCCCTGTTTGGAGCTCTTTTTATCTTTTTATCCCTGTGGCACACTAGTTCTTGCCAGCTGCATGAACCTGTCTGAACCCTCCTGCCTCGTCTCCCACTCCAGCTTTACAGCTCTGCTCCTCTTTTCACACACTCACAATTTCACACCAATCCCACTTCATTTCTAAGGTCTTTTATTGTTACTGTCTTCCAAAGTTAACATCCTCCTGAGCAGCTCAGCTGACAAAAATCAGTAAGTGGTTACAAATACACTGAAGTGGCTCAAAGTAAGACTCGAGCTCTTGATATATGAAGGGGAAGAATTGCGCCTCAGATGTAGGACTTCTCAGAATAAGAATGGGCTTTTTCAGAAGATTTCATGTTAGTGTTAGTATCTGGGCTGTGAAGATGGTGGTATTGAGTTTCTAAAGCTTTCTTTGAAAAATAAAGGAGATATTGCAGAAACAGCTACGGCATTTTGAATACCTCAATACTTCAGAGAACCATGGAAAAATTAAACTGTCTGTCTCAAAAATTTGCCCCTGAAGGTACCTGAATTTTGCTTGAAATGGTCTATTATTGTTACTTTCGGTGGAATTTCAACTCTGCACAGATTTAAACCTGCTCAACAATTTTTTTTTTTTTTTTGTAGTGTTCAAAGCACTCTGTTTGGTATGGTTATTGCTATTTGTCGGGACATTATTAAAATTATATTTGCTTTTAGGGTGCTGAATTCATCCAGATCATCAAAAGGTCCAGCCACGATATTGTATATAAAACTTTGGATTTCTTGTATAAAAATTTCCAATTGAATGCCATTTTCTTGTAGATTATACATGCATACATTAAGTCAGAGATCCCAGTTTTTAGTCTTGCACTAATGCCCCACAAATATACAAAAAAAGATCCCAAGCAAAAGACAAAGACAAAACCACCAAAGAACAACAACCTCCGCAAAGAAAAAACCAAAAAACCAAAAAACCAAAAAAACCACAAAACTAAAAAAATGCAATAAAAATCCACTTGCGGTTACAAAATGGCCCCTAAATGGCACTGGAGCAAGGGTTTGATGTAGTTCTGATCCTTTGATCATGAACCATTGCATTATTTCTAAACAGACAGCCAATTTCCTTACTTCCTTCCCTACTACCTGACAGATTTATTGCTTTTTTGTCTGATGTTATGCAAAGAACAGATAACATTGATCATGAGAGTGGAAAAATTTCCCTGTAACTCAAAGACTGAAGGGTTTATAAATGTGTTTCCCATGTGAATACCTTTTTCATCTCCCATATGCCCATATACAGAATTACCACTCCACAGATATTCAGGTTACATAATTAAATAAATATATTCTCTTTTGTAAACTGTGAATGACAGGACTTGGAGTACTTTTAGTGATGTTAAGGATTAACCAGATGAGAATTGAGCTCCTTGTTATAGGAATTACTCCTTTTTTGCCATGAAATTGTGAAGTTATTGAATCGTTAGAAAGGACAGCAGGTTCTGTAGCCCTTTTATTTCATGTAACTCCAGCTCCACTTGAACCACTCTTAAGAAAAGTTTGCCTGACCTGTAATTAAAAACATCTCATTGTGGAGATTAAATAGTTTTCATTCACTGTCTTTACGATTATTTTCAATTCTCACAGTGTTTACCCTAAACCTTTTTATTGGCATATAAAAAATACAATTTATCTGTTACATATATTTTTATTTGCAGGTGTATTTTCAACATTTTTGGGCACTGTGTTACCTTTCATCTCATCTTCACTTGACCAAAAAGGTGGAGGGTTTTTTTTATTTGTTTGTTTTGAGGGTTGGTGGGTTTTTTTGTTTGTTTGTTTTGAGAGTTGGTGGGTTTTTTTGTCTAACTTTTCCTTATATATTTTTATGGCTCGTTTGTCTTTCTGTTTGGTGGGGTTTTTTTTTAGTTTTGTGGTTAGTTTGTGTTTTTTGGGGGGATTCTTTGTTTTTTTTTTGTTTGGTGTTTGGGTTTTTGTTTTTTGAGCTTGGTTTGTTGTTTTTATTTTCGGATTTTTGTTTGTTTGTTTGTTTTGGTCTGGAGAAGGTCTTGCAAACATTCCAGGAATTGGTTTTTACCCTGTCTGTAGATATCAGCTGTTTGAGAACACAAGTTTCTGGCTTGTCTTTTTATTTTCATTCCCTCATCAGATGATTTTCCAATTTTTGAAGATCATTTTAAATCTTAACCCTCTCTTCCAAGCTGCTGCTGATTTGCAAGTGGGGCACAAATGCTCTCTTCATCCCTAATGCTTAATAATCCAGAAAATGCCAAGTACCTTGATCAAAATCGATCTTGAACATTGTTCTAGTCTGATGTTGAACCGTTGGTAATTACTATGGAAATATTGTTCCAGAACAAAGGAGGTTTATACCACAAAATTATGGCTGTTTCAATGGATTAAATTTCCCTAGTTTGCTTATAACTGTCACACCAGACAAAATAGTCAGCGGACCATAAAAACAATAGAATTACTGTAGTATTATTAGGTTACATAGCATCTTTTAAATGGTGTAATATTTTTAATCACATTTAAAGGTGATTAGATATCCCCAAATTAGTGGATTGACTCAAAAATGGTACTTCTTTTTCCCACCATGGCAGCTCTTTTTTGTCATCTGAATGCACTGTTGCATCTTCCAAGGATTTGCCAACTTCTGTCCTTTTGCCTAATGGCAGCTCTCTCTGCTGTGGTTTTGGATGGATAATGTTTGTTAAGAAGCACTGCACAAACAGAAAACTGTGGCTGCTTGAGGGCTTCCAAACAAGCTGATGCTGTGATTAGAGAAAACTGATGTAGTTTCCTTGCCCCAAATATTTCCAGATACATCAGCCATTAACAAGCTTAGCAAAAACACAGTAGAAGAATTACATTTTACTTAAAACAGAATTTGGACCAAATTAAAAGATTTAGAAAGCTCTGGAGACAA
The DNA here is from genome assembly GCA_013397395.1 of Sinosuthora webbiana. NCBI lineage: Eukaryota > Metazoa > Chordata > Aves > Passeriformes > Sylviidae > Sinosuthora > Sinosuthora webbiana. The sequence continues at coordinate 5,408 of VXBN01014228.1, read as the reverse complement.
TTAGGGTATTTAGCATAATTGCTGTAGATGTGATCATGTTTGATAAAACACCTTCTTGGGGAAATGCTGCGTTCTATATTTATGTTTTGAGTTGAATGCCATTAAGCAAGGTGCCTTGTTTTGATTAAAGGTTTAATACCTCATTTCCCTAATTCTGCATCCTATATTTGAATATAAAGTCACACAATGCTGAGAAACACGTGGTGTGAATACTGAATCCTACTCATGCAAGCATTTCAGCAACCATTATGTGCAAAAACAACTCTGAAATAATTGCAGTTTTTATCAATTGGTTGGACAACATGAGAACAGTCTGAGTATCTGCCTTTGCACTTGAGCTAATGAGATATGGGACATGCACACTGCTTACACTTGTTTTTCACATTTCTGTGTAACACAGGGTGAGGACTGCCTGAGTGATGACAGGAAAATCCAAATTCTGCAGGCAATAATGTGCTCAAGCGTGGTGGCAGGGAGCCAAATATCTCTGGTGTTAGAAGGAGGGAGTTGTGAGACACAAGTGAGAGCCAGACAGAATATTACAGAATATTCTCCTTTGCTTTCTCCTCCAGAGAAACAGCCCATTGAAGTGGGAAATGATCAGCATCAGGGCGAGGCTGCTACAATAACTTCAGCTGGTTATGTTATAGAACCCATTTTCTAGAACAGGGAGCTGGAAACAGTCTTTCAAGTACCCCCAAAAAAATTTCATTCCAGAAATTTAGTTATTTTGGCATGCCAGGGTTGGTTATTGCTGGGATGCCAGGGTGACAGCTTTTTTAAGTGACTTGTTCCACACCATTTGGCCAAATGGTGAAAATACAGCCAGCACCAAGCTAAAGAGTGTTTTTAAAAGTAGAACAAAACCAAAAATGACCACAACAAGATATGATCTGCCTTTCAGTTGCAACATCTTAGTTTCCTCTGATTGCAAGGGTAAACAAAGCATCTGTCAAATCCAAAATTTGCAGTGTCTGATGTTGGCAGAGAATTTGGAGGGAGTTAAAACCACAATTTCTGACCAGGAAAACACACACACACATACATATGCATATGCATATGCATATACATATGCATATACATATACATATACATACACATACACATACACATACACATACACATAATTATGTTCTTGTTTCTCATTGTTTCTTCCTTTCATAAAGTACAAAATGTTTTACTTTCATTTAACTAGTGCTAAAAAAAAATCAATTTAATTTTTCCCCCAGTCACGGGCAAGATAGTGTTAAGTATATGCTTGGCTCATCCTTTCCTATATTCAAGGAGAGATAAAGGAGTTATATAAACTTGTTTGTCATCCTTCAGATGTTTAACAAAGGCCTGGAAACCACTCCAGCTATTCATAATGAAAATGTATGAATGTTAGATGTGTAGGGTGGCTTAAAAATTTCAGTCACCCATGTGTAACAGCTCCAGTCCAGCTTTTTCCTCCTCTCCACCTTCCAAACCCAGAGCAACTCCTTCTCTCCCCTTTTTACATTTGTTTAGAAAGGGCACAGTTACTGATTAGACAGAATATATCAATCTCTAAATTTTGCATTTAGCTTGAGGAAAATATTTGCTTTATTCCTGATTATTTTTCACAGTTTCTTCTGTACCTGTTTCCAGCTTCATTTGAGTTGTGTAAAAGGAGAGAGGAAACATGAGCCTTCTCTGGGATATGAGAAAAATGGGGGATTGTCTGTCTTTCTTGCTTTTGTGCACAGCATGCATAGGAATAGAAGACATCTGGCCCAAATTTCTGCAAGTTGCTTCATACCTAAATCTCATAGAGGGATTCCCAAAGCAGAGGATTAGCACAGACACATTTATAAAGGATTTCTATCAGTCAGCAACTCAATTAGTCTTGCATAGTCACCAGAAAATTGGGATGAGATCCTGCATATTGCCACCACAATTATGGCACGGGTCCCGTGCCAGCTGTGCACAAAAAGACGTGTTTAACCAAACATCTGTGTTTTACAGCTTCCTTAGGACTTCACTACAATGAGCATCCCTGTTTTGATGCTAAACATAACACCATGTGTACACAACTGGTTGTTTTTGAGGCTCAGAAATCCAGGATAAGTGGTCATTTTTGTCATGTACTTGTATTAGACCAAGGTAGATTATTGCTCTCCTGCTCTGAACTTGCAGGGCATCACAATAGTCCAGCTTTTCTGGTGATCACAACAGGGTTTAGAATCTGCTTTTAAAATAAATGTAGATTCAAATTTAGGGAGGGGGACAGATTAGATGTCAGTTTTATGTGTGAACGGGATATGAATTTAGGAACTACTACATCTTTAAACACAAAGCATTGCAAGAGGGATGAGAGAATACACTGCACAGATTTCCACAATGAAGCTCTGCCCTGTTGCCTAACACATTTATAAGGTAAACATTTTGAACTGTGGGGGAAAAGCCAGGATTTTTCAAAGACAGCCTTGGGTTCCAATATGACATGAGTCCTTCTCCCTCCCCACATGAGCAGGTGCAGTCACTGGACTACTTGGGGACACTTCAAAGGACTTTGACCTGCTCTGAGAACATCACTGCAGTTTCTGGTTGTGCTGAAGAAAATTTTATTTTCTGTTTTATTTGCTGTGGTTAACAGGCCCCACACTCCACCCACCAAGCACTAAATTTCCTTGCTGTTCTAGAGCTCAATCACAGGTACTCTGCCAAGATGTTTACCCCCACCAAAGAGAATGTTCTTTTGAGAACAATAAAATGCTTCTTTTTTTTCCCTCCATCTGCAAGTCGTATTTGGAGGGGCAAAAAACCCCCAAAACAACAGACCAAGCAACAGGCTGTTTCCTAGGAAAGTTACTATTTCTGCCTGTCAGTCTTGAAGGTGACTCTTAAGGTTAAATTGGTCTCATTTAAGGCTCATGTAATGGGACAAAAACCAAGCAATAAAAACACCAAAGTCTGTGTTACATAGTCCCTACTAAACACAGCTCTCAAGATCTTATAAATGTCTTATTGAAGAGGAAAAAGAGGAAGAAAAATGTCAAGTGTGTCACATATCATTTATTACTAGAAGTACTATTTGAGATTTCTTTTCTTTTGTGGTTTGCCTGCCATGTTCATGGTTTAGCTGGCTTTTGTCTCTAAAGTAATTCAAAAATGTTCAGTACCATATAGTGGTTTTCTTTTTTTTCATTGTAGAAGAACAATTTAATTGGAGTTTAGGTTTAAACTTTAAATAAAAGATGGTTTAAAAGGGGATGCTTTCTTCAACTTAGGTAAATGCAATTTTTTTTAAATTTATTTTGATCTGATATCTTTCTTTTTTGACTGTGATTCTGGGAAAACAATTTAATTATCTCTGTCTGAAATAAGCAAAATTTAAGAATTCATCTCCTTCACTCCTCTGGTATATGGGATAAATTGAATGGTGGAAAAAATGGCTGAACATTTAATTTTTTTTTTGGTATTTCTCTGACTTACAGTACTGAAACAGTACAGTGTCTTCTCCTCACAGTGGTGTGAGGAAGATTGCAGGTTTTAAGATTAAAATCTTTTAAACCTGATCTTTAGGATAAATCCAGATTCATCCAGATTCTGCAAGACCAAATCTCTGACAATGAAAGTCAGCATTCTAAAATAATGTCATCACAGCTATTGATTTCTTTACCTACAGGATTCCTACCATTCTTAAAATTTTCCCTCAGCTTTGCATTGAGCTGATTATGAAGCAAACTAAAATATCAGGAGGGCAATTTTAGCAAAAACAAAATAGTGCAGTTAGTACAGATTATTGAACAAAATACGGGTATTGTCATTATGAAAGATCATTCTCCTCTCCTTTTATCCCCTCCCTCAAATATCTCTAGGACCACAAGCAAGAAATATGGATTGATTGGCAATGTCTTCTTTCCCCAGTTAATGAGGATTATTTGAAATAAGAGTATCCTGAAGCTGACTGTTAAGCATTAAGGAAGAAAAAAACAAAAAAAACCCCTTTGCCTTCAATTATTCAATTTCTTACATTTTGGCACCTTTTGGAGTTTGGGCTACAAGGTTCTGTTTGACTTAATCTATCCAGCGTGTTTTTTAAAACACAGTGCAGATCAAAGAGCCACCATCTGTGGGTTCAATAGCTCATTTCTGCTCCCATATGACAGAAATAATAATTAAAACAAACAAACGCAAGAAAACAAACAAACATAGGCAAAAACCTCAAAACAATCTAAAAATGAACAAACAAAACAACAGAAAACCAGTGAAAAAATCAGAAAAAAATACTGTCTGTAAATGAATACAATATAATTTCTGTAGGTTAACCTGTTTCTTTTTCCTCTGTAATAAATGCAAAATCACTGTCTGTAATAAAATATTATCATGCTGTTCTGCTATTATAAGTTTTTCCTCATCCTATTTTCCAGGACTAAATTTCCTGCACAAAAAGTTTGATTGGTGTTTCATGTGGTTACTTAAGAACCATATGAGACATCCAACCTATGCCATTACTTAGTAATTACCATGGGGAAGGGAGAGGTAAGAAAATTCAATCTGATTGTCCTCACTGAGAGTAATCCTAATAACTGAGCTCACACAAATACACACAGAATAAAACAGGTCTTAATGCATAAATTACTCTGCCATAAATTAATAATGTTTAAGGCAGGAGGCAGGATTTTGGGCTTCATTTTGTTGGTATTTGGGCAGCTTTTTTTGTGATGGTGGTCTGTAGGATCTCTTTGCTTTCCTTCTGTCTGGTTGTTTTTTTTTTTTTTTTTTTTTTTTTTTTTTTTTTTTTTTTTTTTTTTTTTTTTTTTTTTTTTTTTTTTTTTTTTTTTTTTTTTTTTTTTTTTTTTTTTTTTTTTTTTTTTTTTTTTTTTTTTTTTTTTTTTTTTTTTTTTTTTTTTTTGTTTTTTTGTTTTTTTTCCTCTCTTGTGAATCTAGAATCTAAATCATACCAGGATATAAACACCAAAAAATTCATAAGTGAAGTTTCCCTAATTCTTGTAATAGTCCTAGGAAATATCTTCTTTCCTTCTCAGGGATGCAGCATTTATCCACTCCTGTGCATTCAAACTTTTGGGGTTGGATGGTAAAGTGATGATCAGCTCAGGCTGCTGTTTGGAAGTAGTTCTGCAGGTAGAATTGCTCAACACTGGCCACACACAGTACAAAAACCAGAACAGACAGGTAGAAGTAGTAGTAGTAGTAATAATAGTAGTAGGAGTAGTAGGAGTAGTAGTAGTAGAAGGGCTGTGATTGTTAATTTTTAAATCATTTTATCATAATTTTTTTTTNNTTTTTTTTTTTTTTTGTTATCCTACTGATTTGTGCTCCTGCTTTGCTGGAAGTGCTAAAAACAACCAACCTCAGCTTGCCAGGGACTCTGGCTCTTCTCTCAACTCCCACAACTTCTTCCCCTTCTCCTTCCCCTCCCC